>CAJUYH010002057.1:0-12886 GCA_910591685.1 Galerucella tenella | reverse complement strand
ATAGAAAAAGGTCATTTTCTGTACCCTGAAGGTTTTTCAGTGAAGGTATAATAAAATAGGTATTTATGTACCAAGGACAAAAAACTGTCTTACTTTTTAAACGAAACTAGCTTTTTCTAATTAATTCCACTTTAATGATAAAATATATGAACATTCTAAACTATCAATAACCATTTTGATATCGTCAGAATGACAGAAATAAATAATAAATGAATAATTATCAATGATTAAGAAGTCTCATATATTTTTTAATTAAAATCTTATTAATTAGAATTGTGCCATGCAACATCAAATAATGTTTTTTACTCAGTAACAACATAACAACGGTTATATTATAGAGATTTTCATCTTCTTTGATTTTTGTACAGATACCTACAATAAAAATATCGTTTTCATTATACCTTACTGAAAACCCCTTTCTTAACATGCCTATTAAGGGTACCGAAAATGATCTATTTGCGTTATGACAGCAGATGTTGGGGCTTCTAACTATTATTGTTCTACATTATATAAATGATTTCTAGAGGCGGCAAAAATAAGTGCACAATTACTGCCCACGGAGTCATATGGGAGATATAAGAGGGAGTTTCAATTATTTTGTGAGAGGCGCCAGAAAAACAATGTTAGTATAAGTAATTGATGATATTCTTCTGGTATATTTTCCGGAAAAAGCTTAATCGTTAACAGCATCATTTTCATAGAGTAGATTTTCAAAGATATGAAGTTGTCTGACAATTGAAGTAAATGTAGACGTTACTAATTTGCCAGAAACTATTGCATTTCTCAAATGACAAAGTGTTGTTCACACCCCGGAAAATCTAAATTGTTAAGTACAGAGCGAGTTGCCAAATTCATCCTTGCAGCAGCAGATGAAAAGTGATTGTTAATTAAAATGATTACAATATTTGGTATTTTTGTGGTATGCCTAGAGATGACCTAGTCCGTTGAGCTTTGGGAGATGTGAAAGATAATGGCCATTTCTCAGAGGTATTCCTCAGAGACAGCAGAACCCACAGATCAAGAAACTTCAAAAATATGAAGGAAATATATTTCTTCGACCCATTCACTTTTTATCGTGAGTATATTGATTTGAGACGCATTTCGCAATGGTAGATGTTATGCCCAGCATGAAGGTTGCCATACTTCAAGTGGTACAACAAAACAGATTGTATTGTATTGTATTTAAAATCCTGAATAATACAAGGAACATGGCTTAATAAGATCTTCATAATCTATGCTAGTAGGAGTAAATGGCGATTTGCTCAATTTAATGGGACATGCTGGTTAATCATCCAATAGTATCTAAAAAAGCCTCCAAGTCAGCATCCGTACTAATTAAAAGGAATTCATATTTTCAACAACTTATATTGTAGTAAAAATATTTCTCTCAGTAACAATTATTCAAGCCATAGTCTGATATTTATTCATTTATGTTGGAAAATAAAAAGTTTCAGTCAATATAGTCGATTGTTTTTGTTTTCAGAAAAGTGTAATGAAAAGTACCGTTCATTTCACATCCATAAATGCTTTTCCCGTGTGAGGCGTAGCCAGGAAATATTTATTTGCTGGGCTTGTTATGAAATATACTATTATCACACGTCGAAAAAAGCTTTTCTCGTGTTAACATAATTTTCTTGCTCGTCTAACATGGGAAATTGTCACGCTCGCACGGAAAATGCTTATTTTCTGTACTCGAAATAGAATATACAATTTAATTATCCTAGATTCACATTTCCGTCTGATATTAAAAAGTTGTTCGGATTTTATAGCTTCCTTTTGGGTCACGCTGTAAATAAACGCAATATACCATTCACCACAGACGCAGTAAAGTATTAACTTTTACTGTATGAAGTTTTTAGAACGACATTGTTGGTATGATATTTTACGTTCAGTTCATGTTATTCACACCACGGTTTTAGACCCGCGTACACTCTAGCAGACTTCGTAAATAATCTATTCGACAACGGCAAATGACAGCTATTGTGACAGCAATTCTCGCACCGAACCATTAGAGTCGTTCCAACCACCAGTAATATTACTAATACACATGCGCAGTTGAAAAAAATCGTTCCAACCACCTGAAATTCCTGGTTCAGAACTCTCGATTACTATCAGTTCTCTGTTCCATCCCGTTTGTGGACCAGTAAAATTACCGTTCAAACGATTCTTGCTTCCACACGACTATCGACAGTTCTGAAATTAAGAAACATGCGCAATGGCAACATTTTTATCTTAAACTGTCATAGTAGTTTACCTAACTAGTGCGGAAAGTGATACTTTTCCGCACGCTATTGCATATGGCCGAACGACGCTTTAGCGAGTTCGGCCAGCAATCGCGTGCGGAAAAGTCACTTTACGCACGTGTTAGGTACACTATTTTTTCTACTAGCATGCGGATAAAAGCCCAAAAGTTAACATAAAGAAACATTTCCTATTAAAAACATATCAACAAATTAATTATTATTATTTTACATTCATTTGATGAGGCTTATACCAGGGCCATTAAAAAATTATTGAAGCGTACGCGTTCCTCTTTATTGAAAATTATAGCAGAATTCTAATAAATTTCTTAATTTTTCAGTCATTTGGTAAACTTGGATATACAAAATACATATTTTGAATATTCAAATGTCAGTATATTCCTCAAATGTCAATAAATTTACTTTCCGCACTAGTGCGGAAAAGTGACTCTTTCCGCACGCTTTTTAGTGCGGAGAAGATTCACTTTCCGCACGTTAGTAGAAAAATTTTTTTTTATGGAATGTGTAAATAGGATATGAAAGTGAGTTTTTAATTTTTGAACTGTTTTGAAAATAGTGTGCACGTTTCTTACTGACTGTTTCTTTGTGTAGTCGTTGATAAAATAAAAAAGGGAAGAATGGAGTCAGAAACCACTTTATATTCTGCTAAATTGTTACTACTTATGATATAATTGAAAAATGGTCCAAATAGAACATATACAGGGTGTTTCAAAAAAAGGTAACACCGTCTCTAGGATAGGTAAAAAACTGAAAAATAATTGGGGTTTGCTCAGTAAAATTTTTTTCTAACGCCATCCGTTTTCAAGATAAAGGGCGTTGAAGAAAATAAAAAATTACACATTTCTTACGATTTTGCCGAAACTACTGGCACCATTGTAATGAAATTTTATACGAATATGTTTTGGAAGCTGATATATCCCATGAATTTGTTTTTATAACTAACTCTCATAGAGGGCGCTAGTTACACGATTTATACAACGTATTATTCAACATAACATTTTTTAGGGTAGAATTATTAGTCAAAACTCCAAGTAAACATAAACATCGTTTAATTCTACACCAAAAAGGTACTCTTGGTAAAACTCGATATTATGTACCGTTTTCGGAATATTTTGATTTGAAAATTATGAAGTAATAACCGCTCCTCGTATAAGTTAATGATAAATTTATTAATTAAAAAAACTTACAATAAGAAAATTAAAATAAAGACAAAGAACATAACATAAAATTCAATTAGAGTAAATGTTCAAAATGTCCTCCGTTTTCACGAATACACAAGTCTATCCTTTTTTCTAAAGAATCCATTAATCTTCTTAACGGTTGGGGATCATCTATGATGTCATTAAAGTGACGTTTAATTCTGTCTATTAATTCTTGACGAGAATTTACCTCTGTAGCATAGACTTTTTCCTT
Source organism: Galerucella tenella (assembly GCA_910591685.1). Classification (NCBI taxonomy): domain Eukaryota; kingdom Metazoa; phylum Arthropoda; class Insecta; order Coleoptera; family Chrysomelidae; genus Galerucella; species Galerucella tenella. The sequence continues at coordinate 9,212 of CAJUYH010002057.1, read as the reverse complement.
AATATACGACCAGACTGTGTAGTCCAAAGGATTAAAATCGCATGACCGAGGAGGCCAATGAATCGGAGCTTCTGCACCTCTACCAATCCATCGATTCCGAAAATTGTTACTCAACCAATTACGACACCTTCTATCAAAGTGCGGTGGAGCTCCATCATGCATAAAAAATAATGATGTTCGCTCATTTATCGATAAATCTTCTAATATCTCAAATAAGTGATTATTTAAAAAATCAAGGTACATATCACCACTTAAATTTCCAGGTAGAATATGATAACCTATTAATCTGTTACCTAAAGTTGCTGCCCAAACATTAACTTTAAATGAGTTTTGGTAATGTGATACCCTTTTGGCTTGTGGATTCTCATCACACCAGTAGTGTGCGTTATGGGAGTTAAACATACCTTGTCGCGTAAAGGTGGCCTCGTCCGTAAAAAGAATACATTTTAAAAAATTTGGATTGAGGGCTGTCCTTTCTCGCAATGTTTCACAAAAATCGACTCTAACCGGTAGATCGTTCGGCAAGAGTTCTTGAACTTGTCTGTAATGGTAAGGATGTAGCTGCTGCTCTTTAAGTATCCGCCAAGTAGTTGAAGAAGATGTATTTGTTTGTCTTGCCATATTCCTTACACTTAATGTTGGATTTTGATCAACTAAATTTAAAATAATATTTTCTTTATTAATTGTTCTTGTTGTTCTTGGTCTACCTGAATTTATTTTCTTTGGTCTTACATTCCCAGTTTCTCGACAACGTCGTTCAACTGCTCTAAATGTTTTTTTTACTTGGTAAGTTTCTTCTAGGAAACTTTTCTGCATAACGCGTAAAAGCTGCACTAGAGTTTCCTAAACACTCGCCTAAAGTTAATAACATGTCGGTGTATTCAACATTTGAGTACATTTTGTTTAACAATATCTAATTTTACAAATAACAAGGTTTCAAAACTCTATTTATTGTTGACTTATTGTCATAACAATCAATAAATGTCAATTTTACATGGCAAACTTAGAGAAAAGCGAACTTTATCATTAGTTTATACCAGGAGCGATTATTACTTCATAATTTTCAAATCAAAATATTTCGAAAACGGTACATAATATCGAGTTTTACCAAGAGTACCTTTTTGGTGTAAAATTAAACGATGTTTATGTTCACTTGGAGTTTTGACTAATAATTCTACCCTTAAAAAAGTTATGTTGAATAATACGTTGTATGAATCGTGTAACTAGCGCCCTCTATGAGAGTTAGATATAAAAACAAATTCATGGGATATATCAGCTTCCAAAACATATTCGTATAAAATTTCATTGCAATGGTGCCAGTAGTTTCGGCAAAATCGTAAGAAATGTGTAATTTTTCATTTTTTTCAACGCCCTTTATCCTGAAAACGGATGGCGTTAGAAAAAAATTTCACTAAGCCAACCCCAATTATTTTTCTGTTTTTTACCTATCCTAGAGACGGTGTTACCTTTTTTTGAAACACCCTGTATATACACATAGATTCAAAAGTTTTGCATCACCCTAAATCTCGGAAAAAAAAGGTGTTCATTATAAATGGATCAGAGATTAATCAAATAATTAGTTTCAATAAAAAAAACGTGTATATTTTTCAAAAATTTTCATTATCCAATAATAAACTTGCTTTGAACATGAAAAGTATTCTTAGAAATTAAATAAATTAAATACAAATTGATTCTTTTTAAAGAAAAGGTTAAGTGAGAACCTGCATGAGAACTTTTAATAAAGAGTATTTCCACCTCTAGAATTCATGCAAGCTTGAAGTCGCCTGCCCATGCTGTTTACCAAATTATTGATATTCTTTTGAGGAATATTTCGCCATTCTTCTTGGGCCGCATGAACAAGCTCTTGTACACTCCTGGGTGGATTTCTGCGTGCTGCCACTGCCCTGGCAAGCATGTCCCAAGCATGTTCTATGGGATTCATGTCAGGAGATAGGGCAGGCCAGTTCAAACGATTGATCCCTTCAGTTTCAAGATACTCATTTTCAGCTCTGGTCCGATGAGGTCGGGCGTTATCGTCCATAAAAACGAAGGAATTGCCAACAGCTGCACGCCATAGTCTCACGTGCGGATGTAGAATCTCTCTGAGATACCTATCACCAGTCATCGTTCCCTCCACATGAATTAATTCTGTGCGATCATTTAACATGATACCAGCCCAAAACATAGCACTTCCTCCTCTGAAGGGCGGCACGGGGCGAGCAAGGGCAAGCTGAGCAACTCTCGTTGGATCCCGCCACACACGTATTCGATGGCTATCTTGTACCAAACAAATCCTTGTCTCGTCGGAAAGAAACACCGAATTCCAAAATTTTCCAGGCAAGGCCACGTGTTCTTGAGCCCACTGTAGTCGGCGAACTCTGTGCTCAGGTTGTAGTCTGGGCACTCTTATTGGTCGGCGACACCTCAAACCTGTCGCAAGTATTCGTCTTCGCAATGTAGAGATCGATACTTGAACTCCCAACGCATGTCTCATATCTCTTTGGAGTGCTGGTATTGCCATGGTCGGGTTTCTTCGGATAGTTAAGTGTATATAGCGGTTCTGCCGCTGATTAGTAACACGCCTTCTACCGCTTCTAGGTCTATCACGAAGAAAATTGGTCTGGAGATACCGGTTCCATACACGAGACACATCACTTTGCCAAACGCCAACTCTGTTTGCCATGAACCTTTGAGAATGACCTTCTTCAACTAAAGCCACTATTCTTGCACGGTCAATCTCACTTATGACTTGACGATTCATGTTTGCACTTAAAATCGTAAAAATCAAATGCCTTGAATGTTAAAATGATCGCACTAAAAATGTTATCTTACAAAAAAAACTGTAAACATCTGTATATTGCAAAAAATATGGAACATATTGAAATGGTAAACATTGATAAACAAGCCAACAAAAAATTGTTAGCGCAAAAAAAGTCCTTCGCATCCGAAGAAGGTGATGCAAAAATTTTGAATCCATGTTATAATTTTGCCATTTACCTACATAATTATCAAGGTTACAAAGACTTCTATTATTGTGATATTTGATATAGGTGATATTATTAGTATCAAGTTTCACTAATTTCTGTTTTTGGATTGAAAGTGTCCATTTTGGTTTTTATAAGTTCGTTGTATTTATTTTCCTGTACTTTCAAGCCTGAAGGCTTTATAATCACAAATAAAATGTCTCGCTCTTATACTTTCATTTTCTGAATAATGTTACTACAATAAAATATATTCTCAATGATATTAAAATCAATTGTTCATTGCAAAGTCTTCGCAGCAGCATCTCTAATATCAATAACTACTAAACTAGTTCAAAATACGTTCCAACCGTTTGGTAAGAAATCACCAGTAATTTTACTAATTTCTCTCACGCATGCGCATTAAATAGTTCAATTACTGGTTACGTACGATAACAGAATTGCTAGTTGGAACGAACCTATTATTTCAAATGGAGGCCTTTCTCACCATCGCGTTTAACGTAAAAAAATAAGTAGATTAGAGGAATAAAGCATCAAAACAGTGAATTTTTGATAAAAATCATAGTATAAAACTGACTGTGCCATCTAGTGAAAGATACTAAGTAGTAAGAACCCGATATATCTTCGACTCGCAAATTTTTATATACATTCAAAACGAAGAAACGTCATTTTTCATTTCAAGTTGTTTGTTAATAACACCAAAGCTTATCAAGTAATCGTAATGGTGTCAAAATAGGAGTTGTAGATAATTAAAATAGAAATGCATTTTTCATCAATGTGATTGGATAATTGGAAGCAAGGAAAGTTCGGAAAAGCTGGAAAATTCGTAATTATTATATATTATATATATAAATATAAGTTTTTCAAGTAATAGCGTTGAAACTTCGTAGAAAATAAGTCTTTGGGTGCACTTTATGTGGGAGATACCACGGGACAATTTCAAAGAGTAGACCGTTCACTAAGAATAAAGATTTACTTCTAGGGCTATAGCCTATAGGAAGATATCATCCGTCCAGAAGCTCTGAGAGCATAATTCTGGACGGATAATATCTACCTTATAATGATGAGGAACAAATACGTCGAAACACCGGTATACAAGTGATATTGTCCCTTCTAATTACAAACCAGAGTGGTTGGTTATATCGTGAAAACATCCCAATCCCGTTTAACTTTGAACTGTGATTTATTGTCTGTTGGGGCATATAGCACGTGAAGTAGATGTTTCCTCTTAGTGAACGGTCTACTCTTTGGAAAGTAATTCTCAAATTTGTAAGGCGTTATAATAGTAACCATAGCGGACGAAAAGGGTGTGCGGCCGAAAAGGTAAACGTTTGCGGACGAAAAGTAGTTGACGTCAAAAATAGACGATTTTTCATTCGGGTATTAGTAAGTGAATGGTCTTTTTTTGTGAAGGTCGATGAAACAATGATTTTTGGATAAGTTGGGAAAAATGTCCATATGATTCTGGATAATAACTTTGTTTTGGTTTTATCAGACTGTCGTTTTCAGCATTATTTATTATTTTGTTAGACAATTTCGCTTGCAACTCTAGGTTAATACAAAATCTGGAATTTTCATTAGTGGCTTAGCATTCTACATTACTGTGTGTACGGCGCCATGTAAACTAAATTTAATTGTTCCATTCCACGTAATTGCATTTCGGTATTTTTGGTGTATTCTCACTCTAATCATCGTTATGGATACATATAGGTTATTAACGTTGAAAAGACCAAACGACAAAATGAACTAGGACATTCAAAATTACAGTTCTACATTTTTATTGGCCTGCACCTCGTAAGGCGTAGATCGATGTATTTATCAACAGATGAAAGGTTTTTATAAATAGTCCTAGATTCATTTAATGTGAGTGTGTATTAATGCTGGAAAATATGTGGGAGAACACCCTATAAGTTTCAGACTGCTTCGCTTAAAGCAGTAGTTGAATGAAATGTTGAAGATAATGAGTCAGTCGAAAGATGGAATTAAGTCGAGAAAATTCTCTACAATTTTCAAAGACAGTTGTCTCAACAAGAATGCATTGTCGAGTTGGTTTCTGTTTTTGGGAATGAAGCACAATATCGGTTGGTATAGGGAATAGGCATGACGACAGTATCAAAAAATCGTCGATATAATGGTTTTAGGAGAAAGTTCATATCAAAAAAATTCAAAACACTGCTTAAGTTTTATTTAAAAAATTCAGATTATTAACATTTCCAATAAAATAAAACATAAAAATACTGCAATCGGCCATTTTGACTGAAACTCCAATCACAGCGCATGACGTCACGCTTAGGTAAACACCGCTGGCAGTCAATACTCAATACACTCATTTTCAATGTTTTGTTGTTGCGAATACTACTGATTACGCATTTGGATTGATCTTTTATTATTTTACGTGTGATTTATCGTCTCCACTCTACTATAACAATGAAACCAAGCTTTGTTAAGGCAAATAGCTCAAATTTAAAATCAAGAATTTTGCTCGTCTGAGTTAAGAAACGTGAAAACTTCCTTTCAAGTGAATTTTGTATTTATCTTCACCCTAGATACAATCGACTTAGATATAATCAAACTAGTTTTAAGCTCATGCGAGCTTATTTAACTTTCATAGGTAGGCATATAAGTTTATGGGGCATACATCCTGGTTTCATACGTACTTGTGATACTGACCCCATCACATGATACTGCATATAATTTTCCATATCATCTGGCAACTGCAAAAAGAAAAGTAAACCATTGAAATTGATAATAAGAATTATAGAGAAGACCAGAACAAACAACCTCAATAAATTAGATATTTCATAGCCTCAATATTTCAACTATTTCACGCCAAACAAACGTTTTAAGTTTGAGAAATATAAATATAATATGATAACATACTCACAAGTGGTCTTCACAGAAATAAAGTGGCCAATTCGTGACTACGTCGTTCGGGTTTCGCCTTGCGAGGTTCAACCACTTATCTCTTATCATTTTCTTGTTTGGAACATGTACAAACACTTTGTTGGGTGTTCTTATTGATGTGTTTTTACACTGCGGTACTGCACACCACTTATAAACTTTGGAATTCATTTTTATGACACGAATTTATTTAATATTTTGTTCACTTTCTCCGCTACGCATAGACACAATGACATGTTTACCTAGGCGTGACGTCAGAGCCGACGCCATGACACCTGCGAGCTGTTTTCGCGCACTATTTAAAGAATATCAGTGAAATGGCTTCAAACTTCGTTAAACTTAAGTTTATTACTGAAATAAAGGTTTTTTCGTAAATAGTGAATGTGTACCCACATGACGGAAGAGTATTTCAAAATCTATCGTCACGCCTATTCAAACGTGGACTAATTAATCCAACGACGATTCAAGCACGGATCCACCAACAACGGCAATCATTCAGGAAAACTCCGATGCTGTACGAAAGCATATCCAAGAAAATTAACATGTCACATATCGTGCGATGGTCAGTTTCTTCTGGCTACTGCATCTGTTAACGGAAGAACAAAAAGCAATTGGAGGCAATGGGGTGTTAAACTTTATAGGGAATTAATTATTTTAAAGGTTTTCATTCTCACAAGGTTTTTATGTCGAATTGAAAATTCAACTTTTGCGTACATACCCTAAAAGAGAAATTAGCTACATAAAGATTGACGTAGGACCACAATTCTGTGATAGGAGCGATGAGATGACGGAGAGTCGCCACCCGTCTTGAAGCATGCTAGAGTAGTGATTCCGAGGCGGGAGTAACGGCAAGTTGAGGGATGTCTAACACTGTCTGGGTCTTGCGCAGGACCCTTTTCAACAAGATTTTCCCATCTCGGCCCGAAAAAAAACCAGTGGCTCTACAACAATTAACTATCTTACTAACGTTAACGACTGTCTGGACTTGCTAAGGTGATCAGGAGTATATCTTTTTGTAACAGTGGCAGCGTTACGGCTTACACAGTCATCCTAAAATTGGGACTTTATAGTCCCAACTGCTTCATTTTTGTTCAGCTCGCTCTCATCCTGACTTTCTCTGTCATCAGCGCCAGCTAAACAGGAACATCTTGAGTATGCTGAGAAGAAAATCAATCATTAAATTATACCTCATATTCACCACACGTCAGAAGATCAGCTTCTCAATTCAGAGATGGTCCAAGCGTCACCAGCCAGATGGTTCAGGCTTTCAAGCCAGAAAACCCGAACTGAAGATTCAATATTTAACACTCGCCAGAAGACCAGTGTTTCAATTTAGAGACGGTCCAAGCCTCACCAGCTGAAAGACCTAGACTACAATAGCTATTAGTGATATATTTTTTAATTACAAAATAAACAAGACTATTTTATTATATTGACTCTGATAATTCATTATTAAAATTATTATTATTATTTTCATTTTTATTCATTGTAAGTAAAAAGGAATAAGTATGTATTAGATGATGCGTGTCTCTCTTTTTATTTAAGGAATTGATATTAAACAGTATTAGATATTATTAGTTCCTCAAATGAAAAGAGAGACACGCATCATCTAATACATACTTTTTCTTTTTTACTTACAATGAATAGTTTTCGGTTATGTAAAACCTTCTTTTTGACAAGGCGAAATTTTTTCCTTGCTTGTATCGCATATTGCATTGTCTTCATTGGTGGCAAAGTGGATTTTGTGATGTGTGGTAGATGGTGTGGAATAATAATGGTAACAAAAGTGATATGCGGGTTCTATTTTTATAAGAGTGACAAACTCATGAATTTAGATGCTGAATGCCACATTAGCCATGTTTTTGTTGATAAGATTGGAATCGGAAGAACCTCTACAGATCTTCACATGGTTAATATTGGACAAAAGTATTTGCTTGTTTTCTACTGTGTTTGAAAATCAAATTGAATCATTTCGAGAAGAAATATTACGTTTCCAATTGAGAATTTATTGTCCCCGAACATTGTTCCTAAGTTCTTAAATAAATTCTGCAGGAGCTTTCAGTTTTTATCACACAAAAAAGTTTTTAGTACTAAAATTGTAGTAAATTATATGCCCTATAACATGATCAGGATAGATTTTGAAAAAAAACATCACCCATCAAATTTTCAAAAATTATTTAACAATTTTTTAGGTTTATGGCTGCCTTGTCTTTGTTTTTCTTGGTGCCTACGTATGTTATCTATGGTGCCTACTAATTGGTAGATTCGGAAGAAAAAGCCATTAATTATCGACTTTTCAAAAATTGTTTAACCGCTTTTGGTTATTTAAGAGAATAAATAGGGGTGGACGGATCTGAGAATCTACGTTTTTTTATTCCATATATTGTGAGTTAAAATAGTGAAAAGTAGGCTTCCAAAATTTATAGTGAAAATTCTGCCTCGTTCTATTGTTATACCTAAGCCATTAAAGCGAGTATCTTTTTGACGCCTTCACTGTTTCTGGTACTATTTTCCCAATCGCGATTTTCTCAAAACGACTTTTCTTGAACTCTACTAGTTTCAAAACATTTCAACCAATCGTTTTGAAAATTGGCGGCTACTTTATTAATAATCGGAATATTGTCATTATTTGAAATAATTTTTTTTTTCTACAAACGTGTTAAAAATGCCATTTTTAGCACTCCATAGAAGCCTTAAAATTGTCACTTTAAGACACGGAGTGCCTTAAAATGTTTATGGCACTGCTGGTAAAAGTGAATTGTCAAATTTTGAAAGCAAACGTCAAAATATTTAATAAATGTTTTTAAAATTTAATTCAAACTGTATTATTGCATTTTTTGAACCTTTGTGGAAAAAATATTGTATGATATACGTGTTAAAAGTACCTTTTAAGGCACTCATGTGAATTGCAGAATTCGCTTCGCTCATTCTGCAAACCTTCACATGCGTGCCTTAAAAATTTACTTTCAACACTTATATCATAAATAACTATTAAATGACAAAAAAAATCATGTTTTTCTGTTCTGGACCGCTGCTGTAATAAATTCAATTTTCAAATTCATGTAGAAGAGAGACATATTATAAAAGTAAATTCCAACCACGTTTAATATCCGATCAAAATTGCGGCTTCCAGAATTTAACAAAGTGCTGAGTCTGATTGTGACCTGCAATATGGGGTTACTAATATCTATCTAAAGTGTCAGTGATTCTGATTTAATCAGTTACAAAAATCAAAAATATATAAAACAGTACCAACGAGACTAAAATTAAGATAATATGAACAAAAAGAATTAGATAGTAAATTTGAAAACTTCTTCCTGAAGATCGAAG
>CAJUYH010002056.1:66564-95786 GCA_910591685.1 Galerucella tenella | reverse complement strand
TATATATATATATATATCGCTTCGTATAATGCAGTCAAATACCAAGTGCCAAATTAATACTCAATAATATTATTTTGTAGCAAACGCAAAATACCACGATCAAGTTGATAATGTGAAATAATTGATGCTACAAAAAATAGCTTCGCTTAAATCATTGGTAGTGATAGCCGATGATTCGATAGTCTGAGTAGAAACATCAAGATATTCAATGTTCATTATAAAGTTGATGCCATAGCTATTTAATATTTGATGTTTTCCATTTCACAATATTATATTTCATGACAGCCTCGCTATGAATCTCGGTTACTATTTTGTGTGAAATACTTTGTCCGTTGCCGAAAGTAATTATGATGATCAATATTCTCACACTCATTGTTGAATTACGATACAGTAACGTTAAGAAATTGGCAACCCTGCTGCGACATTGGTTGAATTTTCTTGCTGACACCCTCCTACTGTCCAACAAATATATATACAACAGCTATAACCTACAATATACAGCGGAATATTTTCCCTCCTGTAATACTTTGCTTTTCTCATGTATATATAGCCTCTTCATGTCTCTTTCACATCTGAACCTCTATTCATATAATATGTTTGCTCGACCCCACTCGCTGTCATTGTTGGGTCTAATACGGCTACTGGGTCTCAATTCACTTTGGGACTAACATTAAGCGATCACTTACACTGCGGGAATTACCCCGACAAAGTTGCTATAATCCTCAAAGATTACAAGCAAGAAATCAATGATGAATAAGGTGCGTCTGATTATCTTTAGCAATTCAGCTCTACATCATTTTTAATAATATTCTCTTTTAATATTATTTAATATTAATTGTCAAAGTATTTTTTATAAAAGTTGGAAAAAGATTCAGCACTTTTTTTTTTCAATCTTCCATTGCGTATATATGACTCAATCTTATACACTCAATTGAAACACGTCTTGATTTATTTATTTTTCTTTCTAGACGACGTAGCAGACATATTCATTTGATTTATCGCCATACTTATCTAAAATTTTGTATGATCAAGATTGCAATGGTGTATACAGAAGAAATACACGATCCTTTATTTGTGCATTGTATTTATATATATATATATACTGTTGTGTCATCTTTTTCCTGATGCAATAAAAGACGTATATAGAATAAACGGAAAAGAACGCCTGGTGTGCGTTGACGCACTGATCTATGGATCGATGCGACGCGGGACTCCAATAACTTTGGATCCGGTATATTTTTCATGGAGGCAAAAGAACTCCATTGGAAATGAAACCCCTGACGCTATTACCATGGACTTTAAACACTTTTAAAATGGAACAAAAACATCGAGTGTCAAATGCGTAACAATGACGTGGGCCAAACATTACTCGTTTATATAGAGCCCACCCGATGAGCGGAGGTGGGATGAAATAGAAAACATTGTGTTATACTCTTACATACTTCCTGCGAGTTCAATATTTAGCTCTCACCTCAATTCCAACATTTCTTCATATATATTTATCAAACATCCGTATATATTTACATTATTCCAATTTACTCTTATTAATTATTTAATTTAAACTGAAAATATTTCAAGTATGCATGTAGTATTATTGAAATATGAGTACTAAGAGAATTAAAACGGCAAAAGTCCAATTCACCCCATGTGTCATAAATTATCTCGAAGTTAAATAGTACTAAATGATATCGGCAGTAGGAAGAGTGCACAGCGGGATCTCCAGTGGCACACAATGGCGTGATCCAATTTCCGAAAGGACCGATGAGTTTTACACTGGACAACGAACGCTTTTGTATTATTCGAAACTGTGTGTATATATAGGATTTATGTTATTTGGATAACTCACATTGAAAATCCCAATGAAATAAATATATTGATTGAAACAATTAATATTTAAATGAGTTTTTTTTTATTATGTGATAGAGTTAATTAATACTTGTGAGACGATAAACAATTAAGTGAATTTAATTGTTAATAATAGCTGGAATATTCTAAAGAAAAATCCAGTGTAAGACTAAATTATCTTTGTTGGCTAGTTGCACGTTTGTTAATCAATTGTTGTCAATCAAAATGCTTATTATAATTTTCGTTGCATTCGCAATTATAATTGATGTTTTGGATGAAGTTCATAGACAGCTTCGCCAATTACATTTCCACCTCTGCGATAATTGCAAACAAGCAGACTCGTATAAAAGCCAATAGTATTTTTCAAATGTACTCCGCCGCATCCAACATGAGAAGTATTAGCCCAAATCATTTGCGTATAGTGGAGGGTCATACTTCTTTTTGATTGTATATAATTGGAAATTAAATTATGATCGAATAGGTCCACTTCATCATACCAATTATGAATTATTTTTGAGAAGTTACTTGTGCTGTTGGAGGACGATGTAAATCCAACACTTTGCTCGATATGAACATCATCTTCAAAATTACATTGATTTTATTGAGTATATTAATCTCTGATAAAGAAGAGGCAATATAAATAATATTAAAATGGTATGCACCGAAATTTCTGCAGTCATCATGATCGAAACGACACTGATTGGCCCATCGTTGTGCGATTGCCGCAAGTTTTTTATTCCATTGTAGTTCTGGAATATTGCCTGCTGGTTGATGTCCATTTGAACCCCGAGTCTCTGCTCCACTGGCGACTCTTTGCCTCAATTCATTATGAAAACCTAATATCATCGTTTCTTCCGATTTATCCAGATATTTTTGTATCACTTCATTACACATCTCGGCGTAATCCGGCTACAAAATCATAAATTACGATGGAAAAAAATGTAGTTTAAGTAATTTGGAATATAAAGAAATAAATGAATGCTTATACAATATATTACCGAATATTGACACATGGTATGAGCAATAAATTCTCCTGGATTTTTTTGATCTGGACATTTTTCATATTGACATTGTGGACTGACAATAACTATCAAAGTGACGATGAAAACAATCAAAAAAACCATTATTTCAGGTAATGTGAACTATAACAAATAAATTCAATCTTTGTGTATTTCCAATGTCACGTTTGAATCGAACCGACAATAATGATCGTCACTTCAAACATAACTCAGTCTTATCAATTTCGTACGTGACATATCACTTGTAAACATTGATACATGTTTGACGTCATTGACAAAAGAATTTACTTAGAACATGAAATGGAATAAATAAAGAATATATAGAGATTGAATGTAAAATAACATTTCAGAATCCCGAAAATATTCAACCGTTATATTTATTATTTAATAGAAACTATTTTTATTCCATTTTCATATATATATGTCCGATATATTAAAGAATTTCCATGGGGTTTTTATGGAAGTCCCACGTATGCACTATTGATAAATGTCGTAAGTGAGTTTAACAGAATTAGGTTCAAATGGACTGTAATTGCAAACAAGATATGTACTCAGATATTCATAAGGGGTTCTGTGTATTTGACACCGCCTCATTTAACAACGGTAGCTATATTCAAAATTATTTGTTTGTACTTGTTAATATCCAAAGTTAGTTTAGCTGAAGATTCTGATTTTTCGTTCAAATCATGATATGTCATGAATTGTGTCGATGAATTTGTATGGCGATAAAGGTTTCCTTTTGATTGTATTGATAATTTGCCCAACGTTAGTGCCATCTGCATAATAATTTCAATTGTATATGTGCACAATACTTTGTGTATTCTCATATTCGTTGCTAATGTGATTTCAAAATAAAAAGAAGATGAGAATTACCGACCAACTAAATTTCTGCATTTGCCATTGCGAATAATACACTGATTATTTTCTGTAAATTCGTCATTTCATTTAAGTCTCCTAGTGTAATTAACCTCTAATATAATATAACCTCTAATAATTCATCTTTCGCCACTTGTGAATCGGATATTTGTCGAGGTTCATACCACGCTGCACTCATTGACGAAGCATACCAAAAGATATATAATTATTATAAATGAGAATCACTCCAATAGAAATTCTGACAAAAAAAAGAACGACACATTCACTGGATATTCACACATCGTATGATCATTGTATTGATTTTGTGATTCCGCACACATGTAATATTGACATTTTCGTGTGTCATGATCTATGAGAGAATTTTTTTTATTGAGAAATTATACAGTATTAAAACTATTATTAAAAAAAATGGACTCAGTTTAATGATATATAAATGATTTATTTATGGTTTACATAACTAGAGTTCAATTAATTACTTTGAATTATGACGCGTATATAGTCAGAAGGTTGTTGGACCGAATGGCCGTTAATTTATGACTAAGTAATTGCAAACAAGATAAGTTTTGAATAGACCATCGGTACCTCTGTACTCAGTACCACCGCATCCAATTTCAGTCGGATAAAACCAATTCAACTGTGTAAATATCTTAAGCATCAAGTGTCGTTCACTTGGTTGCTGTTGATTGAGCCCATAACTTTCAAGAATGGTATACCATTTATTGACAATATAAGAGAATGGAATTGTGCCGTTGTTGCAGCTGCTCACTTGACCAACGTTTTGCTCGACCTTACCTCCATCTGCATAGTAAATTCATTCAATTATTATGGTTATATTTGTAGTGTTTCCCAATTGAATGCAGTATCAATAACACAATCGTCACTTACAAATATTGCGGCATATATCATGCTGATATGAACACTGATTAGCCCATCGTTGAGCGATTTGCGCCAGTTCATCGTTCCATTTGTATTCCTTGTTATGAACTGGTTGACCTCTGTTTCTCGCTTTCAGCATTATTTCACGACTCATTGAATTGTGAATTTGCAAAATGTCATTTCTATCCTGTTTTGTTATCGTTAGTTTTTGAACTTGATTACATTTCGCGGCCATATCACGATTCTATATTATTAAAGTATTACAATACGGATGAAAAATAATTTATATCACTTGAAAGTATATAGAAGATGATAAATACTCACTGGGTATTTGCACATTGTGTGATCCTCATATACTCCATTGAGGTCTTTGCATTTCTCGTAGTGACATGTTACTGGAGCAGCGTCTGAGGGAAATTTTGTTGAAATGAAAGAAAAACTTTTGTATCTAATGTTGACATATGATAAAAAATATATTTTAATCACCACCATATTGAAAACGTTTGTTCGGGACCTGATTGAAATTCGGAGTTACTCGCTGTACAGTAGGTTTCTTATGACTACGGTGAGCCCTTGTAACCTTATGAGTTGACAGTCCTCTAAACCTACTGCGGGCAATCGGTGCAGGTGTTTTATCAGGCTGCTTTTCATGTGCAATTGATGGTGTCTCAACATTAGATTCATAAGTAGGTTGGAATGCAAACATACGTGGAGGTACCATAACATTAGATACATCACCAGGCTGGTTTTTCAACGTATAAACACTTTCGCCAATCATATTTCCAGCTGGGCTGTAATTACAAACAACATGCGTTTTGTAGAATTGATTATCGTAATATTTGACGGCACCACATCCAACATGAGTCGTTTTAGCCCAAACTAATTGTGTGTAATGAGTAGTCATGGGTCCATTCCCAGGTTGGTGATTTGATAAGTGTGAACTATCAAAGTATTTGACTTCATTATACCAGTTATTGACAGATTCGAGGTAGTCGTGTTCAAAACCGCCGTTAGAACCTTGATAAGCAACATTCTGCCCAACTTTCATTTCACCTGTTATGTCATTTTAATTATTATGTAAAATTTTGTTATTCAAGTCGTTAAATACATAACAATAAAATTGTTAAAATTACTTACCAAGACCCCGGCAAGCGTCATGGCTGAAGTCACATTGATTAGCCCATCGCTGTGCAATCAATGCCAGCTCATTATCCCATTGGAGTGGTCCGATAACACCAGCCGGCTGTCCTCCATATAAACCTTGAAGCTCTTGGCCAGCTGCGACTTTTGCTCTCAATTCATTGTGACGATTTAAAATTGCAATTTTGTCCGTATCGTCTAGCGATGAGGAATACACTCGATTGTTACATTTCTGGCCATATAACGTCTGTAAAATATCATTATCATAATCAATACGAGAATAAATTGATCTTATATATTTCAAATAATGAAAATAGTTAATATATATTTACCTCTGAATATCGACACATTGTGTGTTGAAGTAAATTGTTTGGGTTGTACGGATCCGGACATGGACTATATGCACATTGTATGCTATTAGAAATTGTGAGACTGACAATAAATACAAGCAAAATGTATTTAATACTGGCCATATTGAAAAAATATTTCCAATTGACGCGGTATGCCAAAAATTCCCCAGATATATATTCGTCGTTTCAAGTTGACACAATTGTACAGCAAAATTAATGGATTTATTTATTGGTTTATGTCTAACATTGGGTGACCTGAAATTGTTTAATCATCGTTATACAATGTTATTATTTATAGTTCAACCATTCAATATTCACGCACATAAATTAGTTTTTAGAATATTATTTGAATAAAGGTAGATGACGTGCGTTTGATTCAATAATCGCTATCTTATTAATACAAATGATATTCCGAGGAAGAAATTCATTGAGTAATCCACATGTTTTGAGTTTACATTCGAGTTTATATATTTTTTTTCTGATATTTATCATTTGAAATCGGTAATTATTCATGTCGCAAGAGTTGAATTTATATTCCGACATTACTGCCAGATATTGACTTGGTTTTTTTTCCTAAGAAGCGTAATTTTTATTCCACACTGTGTGACCGATACTTCTTAATATCTTTCGTCTCACACTATATTCTTGTGTGTTAAAGGAAAAAATGGGCTTACAGTGGGCGGGTGTATGCAAAGGACAATGAATGACCCGGTCTTTCTCTATATATACACAGTATATTCATTCAATTTTGTTAGCACCTGACTTGTAGAATCCTCGCTCATGTCTATACGACGCGTGAGAAACTTTTGCCTGATCAATTTCGAACGTTTATACTCCTTTAGAATACACTATAGAAGATTATTCTTTTTAAAGATACTTTTGGCTATTTTTCTTTTTTTATTTATGTGCCTGAAGTTCGGAACGTTCAAATGAACAGTTTTCATTTAGCATCGTGTGAGACGAATAAAAAATCATAACTTCATTCACAATGCAATAACCAATTTGATTTTCTTTGCAAATGTTTTTAAAAATTGTTGTCTAATGTTTAAAAATATTTCCAACTACCCCGACTGCACGGAAACTACTCCAATAGCCATCCCTATATTTAAAAAAATCATAACTTCTGTTTGAAAGCAATAACCAATCCAGTTTCTTTTGCAAATGTTATTGAATATTATTATTTATAACTTCAGGCCCATTTTTATTTGTTATATGTCGTTTTTCTGGTGATCCGTTGATGAATAATACGATTTTATATAGAATGCAATATAAACGTTAATAATATTCTATTGTGTTTATGACTCAGTAATGCAATTATATATAATTAATAGTGAATGCAAAATTTCCGACTACGTTTTAATTCTCAAATTTTTTTATTTATGCTTATATGGAAATATACCTGAATTCGCGTTGTTTCAAGAGAGTTCCGCCACAGACTGAACTAGCTACAGTCTTTGCTATCATTAAACAACATTAAAATGCTATTAAAATGATTAAATTAAAGGTCTTTCAATGTCATACACATGTATCTTATTAAATTCCTTGTTGTGATTGATAATAAAATACCATAATAATTTCATTGACGTGCATTTTCACACGTTTCAGTAATCTACCAGAGATAATAACTAACAGGAAAATTAGTTACTTTATGAAATATAATTTAATGAAGAATCAAAAAAGTTTTTCCATTCACAGTTCATACCATTAAATTGATTTTTTTTCTCCACGCTCATAGTAACAATAAAATGCCCAATAGGCATAATCCAATACAACAGATACTGATGTTATTGAATTCTTTAGAGTGAAATTGATTGTGTAATCAAGTTAAAACAGCCGTTCCGATAATTATTTATAATTCATTTTTTCTGTTTCGCTCTTTTCTTTCTTTTTTTTTTCTTTTTTGTTTTGTTCGTTTTATTCTTTGTCGGCGTTGATTCTTTTTTCTCTGCAATTATCTCGCTCTGTTTAGTATCTGAAAGAATGTCTTCAAATAATTTTGGCTTCTTGGAAATTGGCTTTGGCCAAGGTCTGGGTGCTCGAAATTCCAAATTAATATTTTCCTCCTTTTTATCCCGCGTCTCCGATCTCTTTCTTATTTTTAATAAAAATATATTGGGGTTTTCAATTATATCGTTTGATTTCACGTTTTTCAATTTTGTATTTTGTACATTTTGTGGTGATGATAAGGAAAATGCCGGTGGATTTTGAGTCATTGGCATGGACATTGGAATATTGGACGACTGTTCATCAGAATATTTTATTTTGGATCGTTTCACCGTTAAAGCTTCAACGGAGTCACAAGATGTCTCCCATTCACTTGATTTCTTCGCGGTAATTTTCTGAATACGCAATATCATACGATTATTGTTTATGATTGCTTCAATAAATTTATAAGGTTCACCTGTATCTTCAATTTCAGAGAATATCTACAAATAATAAATGATCAAATCGACATATTCCAAGTTATATTCGTTTATTATTAATATAGGTAGGAACGAATGCATTAATCTTACTTTAGCTTCATCGATTTTTTTATTTGATTTCTCATCAAGTTCAAAACAATTGCATGACATTTTATATTTATAGAAATGTAGTTAATAATTTATTTTATTCAAAAATATTATCCTGTCATAAAATAACTGTAAATCTCGAAATTCTACAAAACCCGAAAGGTTTATCGAAAATTTAATTTGACTTCTTGACAAAAATTTGAAGGAATAAATCAAACTATTTCAAGTTAACTTGCTGCAATATTCACACTTTTGAAAAAAGAAATCCTGTGTATTTGTCAATGAGAAATAAAAGTTTATCGTTAAACGATGCAACAAAATATTGAAAACTTACGTAAGTAATTTTGTATGATATAAATACTAAACTAGTTATGATAATAATCACATTATTAACTGAAGGTTGCAGATGTGTTGACTCGAAATCACAATCAAAACCTACCAAATATTATCATGAAATAGGAGCAGAGGTAATTGGCAATAAATTGTTAATCCGGGTGGAAAAAAATAAAAATAAACAAACAAAAAAACGCTCAAGTGAATGGGATCCATCATACAATTGTGGATCGATGCCAGAAATAATTCGACCAACGCGCACACAGGGCTCCAGAATTGTTAATATTGATGGCAATAATCGAATAATATTTCGTATCAATTCAAAATCTCAAATAAAATGTGAAGATCCAAATTATCGAGCGGAAATTATGAACTATCAATTGAATGATAACTCTCAGGGTGATGAAGAACAAGCACTATCGGTACATCCACAATTGGATGGTGGCGGAATTCAAGAAATATATCGGGATCATGTAACGGTTGGCGATCAAAAAATATTTATGATGAGAATTAAAAAAAAATCGATTTCAAAGGAGGAACAAAATCGAAATATCGAATTGGAAGTCACTTATCCTAATCTATCTCCAAGATCTCCTACACCACCACCTACACCTCCTTTATCAATGCTACCGCCGCAGCCATTGCCACCGACACCGATCACTGAACCTGAAAGAAATATTTCCAAATCGTTTGATGTCAATTCAAAGAAACTAGTGAAGAGTAAAAAAGGGAAAAAGGGTAAAACGAAGAAAAAAATGAAAAAGAAAAAAATGTAGAAAATTAAGAAAGTAAATAATGCCGTCACCTTACCTCCAACAACAATATTCTGATAATCGACAAAGTTGCATTTCACTTTTATTCAATGTGTTGGCTATTTAAGAGGATCACAAAAAAATTCCTTCTCTCTTTCTTCTTTTTTGTGCGGTGCAGTCGAAAATAACTATTGACGGATGAAGATTGTTTCGTTACGGTCTCTACTCAATGAAATATATTGGTTTTCCCGTCTTACTATGTATACACTCTACGTTGTCTGGTATTCCTTGTAACTTGTGTGAATGAAATGAGAATGTTAATGGATATATCGCTTTGCCTTGTCGTCTGAATGATCTAGCCGAAAAAGGTTATTCATATTCTAGGGCTACTGCTGCTCTTTAGTTCAATGCAAGACTCTAGAGACTCTCGTATAAAGTCATAATACTATTAATGATTATCCACGTCTTTCATATGTATTTATCCTTTCAATAGAAATTGTAAATTTTTTTTTTCGTCGAATCCTACAATAAACTCACCAAGTCATTCAATAATATTTCAACATACACTTACAACTCTTACAACACTCCGATACGGTCAATATTGTCTTGAAAGAAGGAAATTTAAATATACATTATAAAAATTATGATTCCACAAGTGCAAGGCTCACATATCACTTCAATATTTTTTTTTTAATCATTAAATAAATGGATGGCGCGTAAAGCAAGATGAGTATTTTTATGTTCCATCAGGACAAAAGTATATTAACAATGAAGTTAAAAAATTTGGAAAAATCGCTTGTTATTCTAAAGAATATTATAGAAGAAAAAAAAATTCATATTCACTTGTATTAATACAATGTCGTAGGCTTTATATTATAGGTATAATGTTGAATGCCGTGGGAGTTCATGAAGAGGTTTATTCTTAGTGTGAGGTCGCGCGCACGCATATGATATATTACAATAGGCTTTTGGTCTATAAATTAGAAGGCAGACACGCTTCCGATATGCAATAAATAGCGTGACACGCACTGCGTATTATCGAACAGTAGGGAGGCGGTTCTCAAAACTTACGCTTAACTTTTTCCACAATTTTTTTTTTTTTTTTCTTCCATGAAGAAGATGCCTCTGCGGTTGAATGAAGAATGGGGATGACAAGTGACCGCGATACGTCGTAAAAAAGTCCAAAATTTCCCGACGATGCTCCTGGAATAAAAAGAAAATCTTGAAAAATATCAAAAGTCACCCTCTGAATTTTTTGTATTGTTATTTTTTCCCCTCTGTCAACTATTGTCTGATTAAAGAAAAATTTTTTTTACTATACCTACATAACCTCGCATATTCATATGTATAAAAGTAACAAGTATATTCAGAGTAACTTTTCTATATGCCATGAAAATGAGTGTGCCCTTTCATTAATCATAATTCAGTAATGTAATAGAGTACTCGTCATACAACAAAATTATTCCTTGGTTGAAGCACATATACTTTCATTGAAAAACACAGTGAAATTATTAATATCAAAGCTTTTCAATCATTCAATATAAAAATGATGAAAGGAACAATTTGAAGAATAAATCAGTGACGAAATATTTACGCCACAGGTGGTCACACAGATGAGACTGAATGACGAGAAAAGAAATGACAATGCGGACGCGACCACAAATATTAAAATTCACATGCGTTTGCAACTGTATGTATTATATATCATATATAAATATATATATATATATATATATATATTGTAACATTGGCGCATCGCATTCATTCGACAAAAAGATACTTTACCCCTCGTAACATTATGATGGCGATTATTATTATTATTGTCATCAAAACTGTGGCTATTGTGATTATTAGAATTTTCATTGACGAATACCCTCGAAGATACCCCGTAGCGAAGGGGCCAATGCATCTCTGCCATTTTGTCTTTTATTATTGCGACCTACTGAGCTTCTGGTTTGTGGATAGTATACGCACGACCGTTTGACGTTTTGTCGTACCACCCGGAGCTACCTGTCGTCAAATATTCCCTGACCGACATTTCCGGAGAAGGCAAATTCACGCAAATTAGTCAAATAAAGAAGTTATATCCATACAAACATAGTAGTGGAATTGGGAATATACATAGGGTAGTGTGTTTGGAATTGTAATGGTCAATTGGTATTTGAGACAAGTTCACGCTAATTAATTGTCCGTTGTGATAGGTTATGTTGATATTTGTTGGGTGAAAAACAAAATATTTTTTTTCATGAAACTGCAGTTATAGCTTGGATGATAGATAAATTAATTGTGATAAAAATGATAGAACCAATATTAGTGATTACTTGTCTCAACTGCTTTTTCATGTTAAGCACAACAGTGTCAACGTGCGCTTTATGGTCATTATGTCTATTTCTATTATTTGTTCATGATAAAATGATGAAATCCATTTTTGAACTATTAATATCGTTATAAGGTGGCAGAATAAACGTTATCGATGTCGTCATTGTGGAAAACGTCATACGAAAGTTCAGGAGACGAAAAAGAGAGAGAAAGATAATAAATCTGATGTTGATTCGGAAAACTATGAGGAATTGTCAAGTAGTGTGGAAAGTTGTGATGAAAATAATCAAGATTCAGTTTTATTTAATGGGCATGGCCGTGTTCGAGAGCGGAAAAGTTTTCAGCAAGAGCGAGAAGTGAATGGAATAGAGCATCCAGATGAAAAAGTTACTCGAGAAAAAACTGGCTCTAAACTACAGAATTAAAAGAGAACCATGTAATTTCTAAAATTGGTAACGAACATTTTTCGTGAATAGATCATTTTTAAATAGGGCGATACCACAACGAGCTACAACTGCACCAGATGATATTGATAACATTCATGATGTAAAAAAAAATTTTTAATATCACAAATTTGAAAATTTGCAGAAAACAATGTAAAACATTCACGTGAATGAAATTTACGTTTAAATTCCAAATCATTGGACATAGTAGAAATGGCGAAAAATGATCTACACAAAATTAATCTCAATCACAATCATATTACTATTAATATATGCCCCATCAAATTATTTTGTGAATGAATAATTCACTATATATTATAATAAGTGAAAATAATCAACAACTCAAATAAAATTGTGATGATTCTTTTGTGTGTATAGGAAATACTCATTTCCTTCACACGAAAACACTATTTAAAAAAAAAAAAAATGTTGAAACCTACTTTCTTTTCTCGATGAAAAGTGTCGCAAGTACATATGTGTATAAAATCAATTGCGGTCATTCGAAATAAACGCTGAGTTTTGCGTTCAACAATGCTGCGTATTTGCTGACTAGGAAATTCGGTCTCACCCACTTTGTCCATGACGAAGCCGTATATAAATATTTATTCAATGACATTATATTATTTGTCGATGCAATTCAATTTCTTTTTCTTCCAATAAGTACAGAGGATATGCATATATATATATCCTCAAAATATTATATGGTATGTAACGTATTTATTCATTATTCAATGACACCTGAACATTGAATATATATCGTTGGATCCTGAAAAGACTTTCAGATTATCACCGGAACGTAACGACTATGTCGTACGTGTCATGGTGAACGTGACAAGTCAGCCGTGTATTTTAATTTGCGTCCCACTTAATTGTCAATGCGACATGTCGAACAAAAATGTTCATTATTTTCTTTACTATATGCAATTGAAGAAAGTGATACATTCAAATAAATCCAACCAACACTTTAGTGTCACAAAGTGAAAAAAATTAGATACACACGGGACAAATGTTTAGATTACAAATACTTAATTGAATGGAAAACGCTTTTTTTTTTTATATTATTCGGGCTAATTGATCAATTCGATAGCTCATAAATGCAATGGTGTATTGGCAAAACAACTGAATTATAAGTATATATGTGTGTTTATAAGAGACATTGAGGATTCTCTTGACAATGTGTTTCACGTGTGACTTGTAGGAATAGTGGGGAAATATCTGTATGTCATGTTGTGTTTATATCGTATAGAAATCGCATATGGCCATTCACTCACAGAAAGAAAATTGTGGCCGTACAAGAAACAACTGAGTTTTCATCTTCTGTTAAACATTTTAATCTGCAATCACTTTATCATAAATAATCATTCAAGTTGACATTTATCGTCGGTGTATTGTCCAACACTTGAAAATTTATTGAAAGAATTTTTCTATCATAACATTAAGGTATGATAATAATACTTTCGAATTGTAATTATAACGTAAGTGATTAATTGTCTCGAATAAATTTATCAGCTAATTTCCGCTATTGACGACTTGTTGTAGAAGTAATGGAAATAATTTTTATTGACAGCGAAAAATTTTAAAGTCAATTAAGTGACAGACGTTAAGTAAGTACAATTACGCTGTTACCTAAATAAAAACTCGTTTGCATGTACGGAAAACTAGGCCAAATTAAACGAATGACAAACCATTAAGCGCAATGAAAGTTCACTTGGAACCTTTTCTGTTTTCTTAAGCGTGTATGTTAATGTGTAATACATGAATTTATTTTATGATTGTTGTATTAATTAATATTAATTATTTTATTATTACTTTCGTAATAAGTCATTTGAATTGCAAACAATTAAATAATAATGGTATGATAATGGACTGTTGATATTTAAAGTAAGTAAGTAAATTGAGCGGAGTTTTAACTTTAAATACAAAACAATGATTTCAACTCGTTTATTTATTTACAATAATTGATTGTGTAATGTGTAATTAATTTTAGCAAATAGAAATGACGCTTTTACCACCAACTGTGGAACAACAGAGGCGGATCGATGAAGAAATTCCGCCGCATCCAGAAATGCGAAAAAAAGATATTCAAATGATTCGCGAATGGATTGCAAAACAGCCTCATCTTCCAAAGCACATGGGTAACATTAAAATGATAAATTAATTAATATTTATCATGAATCATCATCGAAATTAATATCATTGTTTATACAATGAAATTGTTTCAGATGATTCGCGACTTGAACATTTTTTATTTGGCTGTAAAAACAGTATGGAACGATGCAAAATAATTTTAGAGCAATATTTCACTGTTAGAACAGCATTAACAGAATTTTTTGCCGTGCGCGATTCACTCGCTCCTGAAATTCAAAACTGCTGTGACGCCATGTAAGTTCCATTTATTCCATTTCCGCCGGATATTCATACTTTTTACTTCTGCAAATAAAAAAATTCACCGCATTACAGTCAATATTATTTCACCATGTACACACACATTTCACCACACAATGCATTAAATTCATCTTCAAACAAAAAGAAATGAAGAAAAATAAATGAAATATTTGAAATTCGACGTAATTTCAAAAACAATTTATTTCCATGATTCATATTCTTTTTCTACTTTTTTTCAATTTCATTACTTTGAAATAAAGATGTGTTCATTATTGATTGTATTACCTCATAATTATCATTGATTGTTTCATTACGCAGTGATTACTTTGTGTTGCCATCATTGACGGACGAAGGTCATCGAGTATCAGTGCTGCGTTTGAAAGACAAAGATATCGATAGATTTTCCATTCAAACTGTTACTCGACGTGTTCTCATGGTGATGGATACGAGGCTAGTGGAAGAGTCATGTTTATCAAACATCATGATCTTGGACCTTGAGGTAATAAATAGATTTAAATGTAAATTAATAATTAATTATTACTTTGACAAGATTTATTGCATTTTGTTTGATTATTATTTTTACTGTGATTTTATGTTTGTTATTGCATATGATGGATTGAATTAGGGATGGAGCGCAGCACATTTTGCTAAACTCAGTCCAACTCAGGCCATTGTAAGAAAAGCTATGCTTGCCGCACAAGACAGTATGCCATTACGATTACATCGAGTATATCTTCTCAATGCTCCATCGTTTATCAATAATATTTTAACAATCTTTTATCCATTACTAAAACCAAAACTTACTCAAAAGGTGAATAAACGTATTTATTTTAATTGTTGATTCATCCACAATTGTTTATTAGCCAATATCAACATTTTTGTTTGCAGTTTCGAGTACATAAAGGCGGCGCTGAAGAACTTTGGCCATATATGAATAAAGATATTTTGCCCAATGAGTGGGGTGGAAAAGCTGGAACATTTCAGGAATTAAATGGTGTAGTAAAATTATATATGAATTATTAATTTATTTTGTGTATACATCAAGAGGTTATAATGAATACCGGTACTTAATTTAGATGCATGGAGGAAAAAAATTGAGAAAAATAGAGATTGGTTTTTGCGTGAAGAGAAACTTAGCAAGACCAATGAAAGGGTACGACTGCCTACTACTTCATCATCATTGGCTACTGATATTGGTGGTATTCAAGGCTCTTTTCGCCAATTAAACATTGATTAGAATTAGGGAATTAAAAAAATTGATGAGAGTAAAACCCGAGTAAGTTTAAGTCATACTGAGTAAAATGTATAATATATTTTTCATACTCGGAAACAAGAGTACAATAAGCTGATTAGTGATACCATCTATGGGACAAAAAATAAAGCTCAGTTCAAACGCTTGAATCTATGAACCGAATTTATCCCGTCCGTTTATTTCGTTTTTTATTTTTATTGATTTTCCTATTGTAAAATGTAATATAACAAAAAGACATATTTCATCGAAATGAAAGTAAAAAAATACTATGAAATAAATTTCATTAAATAGCTTAAATATAATTTCATTATAATCGTATATCAATTGTTGCATTATCATCATTCAATATACTCTACACGAAATATCAATCATTATTGATAAAATCTGAATATTCGTGAAAATAAAAAATGAAATATAAGTACAATTACAGTTATCTCGTTAATAATGTTAAAATAAAAATATAATTATTCAATTAATATAAATATAATGAGAATTGATGCGAAAGAAAAAAAATATTTACAGACTTATTATTCTGTTATGTCGCCGACCCCAACGCATCGACGTAGGGTATATCCATTCGCTACACTACCTCTCTATACATTTCGCATGCTGGATTGATTTTCTCATTCACCTACGTCATAAAGAGTAGCTAGACATGCGCGCAAGCTGCACACCGAGTACGTGCAAAAGGTAATGTACTGAACAATTCAGCCTCTTCTATCCCCCATCAAAGAACCAAGTGTCTTCTCATTTTAGTCTGGCTCATTTTCTTAAAGCCTCTCTCTTCCCACCACGCAATTTATATTTTTCACGCCTTCATAGCATAATATTCCATAAAGGATAAAACAGAAGAATATCTTTTCTGATTACATTTTTTGGAATGATTTTGTAAATTTCTCAATAATCATCAAAAATATTTAAACAAAAATGTTTCGAAATTTGAATTGAAGCAAATGCCATTGAATGATCGCCAGCAACTGAATAAATTAGTCATTGGAAGAAACGGAGGGAGAATATTATACGATTTAGGGTTGTGGAGGTGGGACATACAACGGCGGCTGTTGGTTGGGTGTTGAATCGGCCGTTGTGGGGTCACATCAGGTTCATTCAGTGTCGTGCATACCGGGAGCGTCGTGAGCTCGGGAAAAACGGGACGAGTCGATCCGTGTCGAAAGTCTGAAAAACGGTCGCTGAGTAACGTGGTTTATTAAACCATATTGATAAACCAATAATAATTCGTATTAATTCATTGCTAATTGCCACTGCTATTAATATCTGCAAAGAAGAATAAAAAAATCAGAAGAAGTAATGAGTACAAATTCATAAATACGTTTTGCTTCAAGACAAAATATTTATATTGTCAGATTGTCTAATACTCTTTCGTTTATTTTGCAAATTGTGCGCGCGAGTTCGATATGACACTTGACATCGTTGCTAAACTGTGACATTGTGATTATTAAGGGCTTCATTGTGCTATTTTCTCTGTAATTATATAATGATTAGAAAAGTGCATAATAATATTATGAGAATCATCTAGAATCGAGGGCGAGGTTGGTATATTCTCAATGCATTTTCACTATAAATTCGGGTAGTTACACACAACTAATGTCACAACGGCCGCATGCTTGCAAATAATCCGTTATATAATCACTCATCATATGCAATGCACTATCATAAACACATGTAAAGAATAATTATTGCGTCACGTGTTCTAATTAATTATTTATTTCATGGAACTCTAACGTAGTCACTCGTAATTATAATCGTCAATGTCATCTTTTGTTACACAATTATTTGTGCTCTCTGGTAGAGAAACGAATTTTCATAAGGAAGAACCATGCCATTTTAGAAAAGCATTTGTTGCATTAATACATGTCCTGTATTCCAAAACTTTCTTGCAGGAAAATTCAATATAATGAATTATAATAATCAATATGTTGGCGAATTAAGTTTGTAAACTGAATAATTCTATTGTTTAGTTTAATATGAGCCATATTGACAATGAAACTTGTACAACATACATTTATAATCGACAATTGCCTACGAGAGTTTATGTCCACACTATAACCAGCAACACCCGCGCGCACTTTCAAGCAGATATATCAAGATATTCTCAATGCTTTAATTCATTTATCATCATTTTACCTGAATCATACAATTATCAACAAATAATATTATATCATTGTTTTTCATTCTTGTCATGCATGCAAAGTATTAAATAAATAAATACTGTTTGTGATTGATTAATGGATGTATATTAAATTGAATAATAAGAGATAAAAAGTGGTTGAACGCAAATGCCATTTATCGATACCGTTGACCTCTTGACATATTCTGCATTGCGTCAACATACAGAAACGAGCATAGAAAAAATGTGTCTTCAAAGTATTTCACCGTCGGGCTGCATTTCTATTTAACCTGCACAAAAAAAAAAGAAATAAAAAAAAATGAATAAGCAACTGAACAAACAGAAAAAGGAAAACAATAAAATAATAATATTCATGACACGATCATATTTGAAAAATGTTTCAACAAACATAGCCTGACCTCTGAATTTTCAATGGACATTAAGTGGTCCGAAATATTACAAATGGTAATTGGACATAAACATAATTTGAAATGTAGCAGTATCCAACACTTATTGTTACTATATAAACACATATACAATATATCTATACACACATATAAGACGATAAATGGTGTAGAATCAAGTGGTTGGTATACAATCATGAGTTAATTGAAGTAAATCATGGTATTTATAGTTGACTTTAACGGATGTTCATATTATATATCCTGTATATAACTGCCAATTCATTGAAATAACAAAATTAAGGCTCAATTGCTTATTTTATTATATATCATTTTTGTTGCAATTATCATGTGCAATAAATTGTGCATACCTCACGTCCATGAACTTGTCGAGTATACCTAGGCAATATATAATCATACAATCATATCTTGCGATAAGTAAATAAATAATTGATATTCTCACGCGCATACAAACCTGTTTAAATTACTTGATATAGACCCTTCCACTTTGTAGAATGAGCGCCATATAACCCTGTAATAGTGACGATTGATCAGAACATTTAATTTCACGAATGGTTTCATAGTAATTTGCAATTGTCCACAATGAATATATATATATATGTATGTGTGTCATATAGGATTTCTTGGAATGGAAAATAAATTACTGTCGGTCGATAGACCAACCAAGCTGGTATATGTTTATCAACTCATCGAAGAATAAATGAAATAGGAGAATGAACACGCGTTAATGAAATGATGCAAATTCATTGATAAGACACGACATCCTTGCATTATTTTACCATATTGTTATAATAATGTTTTTTGCCGTGTCATTGTCAAATCGATCGACGTTATTTTCATTTTTCGCTTCATGTCAATCGTTTCAAATGAAAGCATTACGTTTAAATTATTCCTATTGATTATTATATATCATTGCAATCATTTTGTCTTTATGCATATTCAAGTTATTGGTAACATTGATGGACAGAATTTAAAAGTTTTGAGGTTACAAAATTCCCTGCTAAATATAGAGAAGGCACGTATACTGAGGTCAAATCAATAGTCATACTGGATTATATAGTTATACCTTCAAAATCCAATAATATTGTATTCAACAACATAAATATGGTGATGGTTCAAGGTGGATGCTTGTGGCATTGGCATTGTTTTACAGATGGAATGTACTCGTGTCCCCTGAAACTAGAAGAAGAAGAAGAAGAAGAAGAAAGAAGTGATTGAAAGAAATAAGAGAGGCGAGTTTGATTTGAAATCGCCCAGGCTGGATCGTACACGGATATATTGGATGAACAGGGGTGATTGTCGGTGATGGACAATGAGCAACCACACCAGGAGCTGGTCAAGTGCGTGGTTGTTGGAGATACCGCAGTCGGCAAGACCAGGCTGATTTGCGCTAGAGCTTGCAATAAGCACGTATCACTATCGCAATTACTCACCACCCACGTACCCACGGTCTGGGCCATTGACCAGTACCGAATTTATAAGGATGTAAGCTTGGAATCTATTTAAATATTTAGTCTGACCCCTACACACTTTGCTCAACTTGTCTTCCTTCCCTAATATTATATACACACTTGCTATATTTATTTATAATTTTATGATCGTTCAATACATTGCACTCTATCAGTTTAATTCATTCGACTTTCATTCAATTTAGGTTCTTGAACGCTCGTGGGAAGTCGTTGACAATGTAAATGTTTCATTGCGCTTATGGGATACTTTTGGCGATCATGAGAAAGATCGGCGATTTGCATATGGAAGGTATGAACTGGTCATCGACTCTTTCTCTATTATATATTGGATTAATAATATATTAAATGTACAATTTTTATTATCAATTTGTTTTTCATCTTTAGATCGGACGTGGTGCTGCTTTGTTTCTCGATAACAAATCCCGTGTCCTTGCGCAATTGCAAGGCCATGTGGTATCCGGAGATACGACGATTCTGTCCGCAAACACCAGTTTTGTTGGTTGGCTGTAAGAATGATTTGAGGTATATGTATCGAGACGAGACATATCTCAGTTATTTTCGCGATCGCAGTCCATTTGTCAGGCAAGTATTAATTTGTAATGTTGAAATGTGCAGTTGGAAAAGGTTACTATCAAAAGGTTCGACTGACATTAAACTTAAACTTTATATATTCGTATTTGAACTTAAAGCGAATAACATCGATATTTTTTTTTTCTTGTATTCTAATTGAAACATATTAAATTCCTTTCAGGGCTACGAGAAAAAGTGATTTGGTAATGCCTGACCAGGCGCGCGATGTTGCACGTGAATTGGGTGTGAATTATTACGAAGCAAGTGTATTTACTTACTATGGCGTTAATGAAGTATTTGAAAATTCCATACGCGCCGCTCTTATTGCACGTAGACAACAGCGATTTTGGATGACAAATTTGAAACGAGTACAGCGTCCACTTCTTCAAGCACCATTTTGTCCGCCTAAACCGATACCACCTCAAGTTCATCTTGCATCAAGCACTTATGAAGAAAATATGAAAACACTTTGGACGCGAGCGGTTCATACTGATGTTACTTTTATCACTGGAAGCTGCTCATTTTCATCGCATCGTTGTCTCTTAGCTGCCGCATCACCAGCTTTTCATCGACTCTTCTCAATGGAACTCGTACATGAACTTACACCACGAAGTTCCAGCGAGTCTAGCATGGTTCAATTCCCTTTTCTTCATAAATACAAACTATTATTTATTATTCAGAACCCTTTAATGCTGAATTCATGAATTATAATTTATTTTTCTTAAATGCATTTATAGGTGAGTACTTTTGGTGAAGCGACAGTTGGCGATTTTAATGACGACACCGAGTGTCTCATACGAATTGATCAAGTTAAACCGACCAAGTAAGTTTGAAAAAAAACTGTAGTTGGTAAAAAAAAATTTGAATTGAATGAAAGACAAAAAATATAATTGTATGTGTGATTTGTTTATGATTCTATAGAGTTTGGGAACAGTTAAAACGACGCTCGAGTTTCCAAGTGTTGCCAACGATGGATCAAAGAAAAACAAATGGCACATTGAGAGAATTGAATCATCCTGCCTTTCAAAACATTCGTATTACATTGGTAATTCATTTTGTGTTTTAATTTCATCGTCAATTGACAATATAAATTATTAAAGCAATGGTGATTATCGACAATTGAATTATGATTCTTTCACTTTTCACTCAATTTAATCATCTGATAAGACTGTACTTGCCCAAATGAATGTGCCACTTATCCAGAAATGAACTTAATATCAAAGTATAGAAGCTCTAAATATTAAATACAATAGAGTATATATAATATTTTTCAAACATCAACAATCAATTAAATTAAAATATTATTATTGTAGATGGAAAATACAAATGGTGTTCAACAACCCACCACTGTAGTTACACTTTCAAAATTGATTACGCCACAGGCAATGCAACAATGTCTTCAATTTATCTACACCGGCAGCCTGGACAAACGCTATCACGATTTGCAAGTATGTAATTCAATTGGTATATAAAAAAAATAAAATTAATTATTTTCGTTCTTTCTCTACTTAACAGTTTTGCCAAAAAGTAATATATAACATATAACAATTAAGTATAGCATTTCTGTTTATATTATCTATTTAAAACAGTTTTCATTTCTTTTTCTTTTGTTTCTTTATGAACGATCCTATAAAGGCGAAAGTTATATATGGTTTTATTTAATTCAGCTAAGTCTAACGCGGTTGTGTTCTTTCAGACAGCTCCTATTGGTTTGCTACTGGTTAGTACTACAAATATTTGTGTTTATAACAGTCAAGGTGGTATGTAAACAATACCGTGTCGAATCAACCGTCACCTCCCTCCGGAAGACTCGTCTCAACGTCATCGCAATCATACGCATGCATTTTGCACCTCTCCCTGTATCCTATTTCGTTGGGGGGAAAACATATATCAATATTGCCATTGTTTCATCTTGATCAAGGATGACTATCGCTCGTATTTTTCAGGTTGTTTCACATCTTTATGGGAATAGCGGATTCATTCATTGCCATAATATATTTCCATATAGGATCATAGAATGAAAGATTGCTTAAAATGCTTTCGACATAATTTCAGTGGTAAATAAATAAATAATTTTTTTGTTTCAATAGGAAATTCGACAAGCTGCAGA
The DNA here is from genome assembly GCA_910591685.1 of Galerucella tenella. Classification (NCBI taxonomy): domain Eukaryota; kingdom Metazoa; phylum Arthropoda; class Insecta; order Coleoptera; family Chrysomelidae; genus Galerucella; species Galerucella tenella. The sequence continues at coordinate 72,987 of CAJUYH010002056.1, read as the reverse complement.
ATTTTTGGAGTTACCACAATTACTTATGGTTCTTGGGAGCATTCAAGCAAGGTCACAATTTATTAACAGCGATCTTAATAATCAATATAAGCAAGTAGTGAGGCGAAGGCTTGAGGACATTTGCCTAGAACAAGGTTGATAATTAATATAGGTTTACATATGATTCAATCGATTGTATTTTTATATATTTTTGTTTTTATTTTAAGGTTTATTTGCTGATGTCATGTTTGAACTGGATGATGGAAATATGCCAGCACACAGAGCTATACTTACTGCAAGATGTGACATGATGAAAGCTATGTTTTCTGGAGATTTTCGTGAAGGCAGCGCCAAAGTTGTTCGTATAATTTTTCCATACAATAGAAAAAAAACAAGGAAATATATATAGTAAGAGAAGATAATTAATTATATTTGTACATTGCAGATTGTATTTCCTGGCGTACGTGAATATACATTCCACAAATTGCTATGTTATCTCTACACCGATGAAGTGCCAGCAATATCATCCGCGCGCTGTTTAAATTTATTGGAATTGGCAAACAGACTCTGTCTTCCGCGTCTTGTTAATTTGGTGGAGAGTCGTGTTATCGAGGATTTAGAGAGACTGTCGCAGAATGACAGCAATGAAGCGGTGGAAAATTGTTTAAGACTTTTGGAACCATGCAAACTTCATAATGCTGATCAATTAGCAGATTGGTGTATGAATCATCTTTGTGTTAATTATAATAAATTATGCAGAATGTCACCAAGAAGTGTAAGACTTTTGCATCCAGAAAATCAGGAATATTTAAATGAACATCGATGGCCACCTGTCTGGTAAATAATATTTTTTGTATTTATTCCAGCGACATTTTTATATTATCATTTGTATACGCCAATTGATTTGTATTGTTATTTCAGGTATTTAAAAGACTATGATTACTATCAAAAGTGTTTTGCTGAACAGGACAAAGAGAATAAACCGACATTAAAGCGCAATCGCAATCAATCGGGTTGCCTATGTTTTTCTGGTACGAATAAAGCGCGTCGTGACGAAACGAGAATGACATCAACGAGTGAAACACCAGCGGATCGGCCTCTCTTCGATGTTTCTACGGAATCAGGGGTGGTTGTATGACAAGAGGCCAGCGGCGTCGTGAGCCGCTCAATCAAATTTACTTTGATATTACCTATGCTCATGATATTCATCTGTACTATTTTTACCATTTTGATACTGCTACAGATTTATACTTAAGAGCCCAAATACAAACGTATAGATTGTAAGGTCATTTAGAATGTGGGAATGAATAAAAACGGAGAAGGAAAAACAGGAATTTGTCTTAAAAACCGAGAATATATCAATTGAATGATAGAGACATGGAGCATTTTACGATTTACAAATCATGCACACACACACACACACACACGCATTTCACTTCTTTAAATCATATATGTATATATATATATATATATATTAATACATATATGTATGTTAGTCTCTCTGACTCTGTCTCTCTCCCTTTCTATAAATATCAGCCCATATTTTTTTGTAATCAAACATTATATTTACATCCATATTAAATATACAAATAATAATATGGGTTTATTGTGGTATTGGCACAACGAAAGTAAAAGGCTTTGGGCAGAGAAAAAGTGATATATTAAATATGTTAGAGTCCGAATCGTGTCGTTTATATACATGTTTGCAGATAATCTAGTCAAATCTTGCGAATTTAAAACGAATGCATTGTGAACAGTTGAAATGTGTTTTTAGGTTCCATTTCTCTGTTTTATGTATTTATTATTGCACTGAGAATGATACAATATATGCCATGCAATTGTCAGTATTGATTTTGTATATAAAATCACTTCAATGTTCTTCTGGTAAGAAAAAAAAGTAATTAATGGTTAGGAATTGTTGTATGTCCTTCTTCTCTCCCATTTATCGGATAAGCTCAAAGTGATAAGATATTATTTGAGACTGGAATAGAGAATAAATTGAATGTGAAAATCCAATAAGTATGAAATGAATTAATAGAATAAAGAACAATATGATATATATTAGGCTTCATGCAAACAAAAAATCATAAATGGACTATCTATCGTGAAATATTAGCTTTTATTATATTTTTTCAAATGAATTATGTACTATTACTATTACTCTTACTCTTATTACCACTATAGTTTTCTTCGTGAATTATAGCGGTATTTTTCCTTACCTTTATAAACTAGTAAGTGTATTTTTTTAACAACCAATTTCATTGTTATTTATATTCGTAGCATGAAGAATTATCTAAGGAGGGGAGAAAAGGATCGTTCCTTGTTCTTCCACATTGTGCACATAAATATATTTCATTTTACAAAACTCTCTATGTAAGCCCTCATGTGGCGCTAGGGCACGGAAAAAAACAACACAATGAGCATATCATTATAGAAAAAGTAAATCGATTCGGGAAATAGAAAGCAGTGATGGTTCACACGTAAAAACAAAAATATAACAAAGAGAATTCCAAATGATCGTATATGAATGTGTTAATTATTCACATTTCACTTGACTTCCTTTCTCTGACATGTATCTACAAAAGCTGTGTGATGTAATTAAATACTTCGGCATGTTGTATTTAGTAAAGGTGAAAAACAGCAAAACTCCTTGAAGTAGAATTAAAAATAAAATAGCAATGGATTTTCGATTTGCTGGAAATATTTTTAGGGTTTTATAAAGTAAAAATTGAAAGCCAAACTACTACTATTTGTATTTGATGGATCACGGCAAAAGAAATATACCCATCATTGTGAACTTTCCGGCAAAATAGTCGTATTAATATTAAATAATAAGCTTTTCACAACATATAACCAAAATTGTACTCATGAACAAAAAAATATATGCGCAGACTTATGTAGTCATTTATCCTAATTCATTTCCACAATTTCATTATCGTGGAATAATACAATTGTTCATGATAATATTGTTGTGGGAATACGAATTAATTAGCGGAACGAATTAAAAAAACCGAAATTCCAATTCAAGTCCTAACAATTTATGTCAATTTTTCACGTCAATATGGATTTGTAAACATGTAAATTAAGTGTCCATTTTCTACCGGAAGAATGTTAAATACTTTCAATCCATTATTGACAAGTTCAGACATATTAACATTATTATAAATTGATTTTTTTTTTTTGAATTGTCGTTGATTGATAAAATGACAAAACAAAATGAAATTATTTGCCATCCAAATGAATCATATCTCCATTAATTATACTGTATTGTGAAAAGTAACCATAAATATTGAAAAGAATATATAGAGTGATTGAGATTTGACGGGAATACCGTAATTCAATTCGAAATTAATATGTGTATGTTAAATTTAGAAACGCAGCCGAAGCAATAACTGAGACTTCAGACACTACAAATTATCGGAATTTACACATAATAAAATAATGTACTATAATATAATGATAAATTTCAATACCTACGTTGAGATCTCACACTACGTATGCAATATAAAACGGTGTTAAAAAATTATTTTATTCATTATTTAATTGTTATTTATGACAATCGACAATCTTGCAATATATCTTTCACCATAACATCATTTTTTCTACGTATGGGGGACATATAAAACGTAATTTATTAATGTGCCATCAACTTGATACATTGTGCAAAAAAACGTAGCAAAAACAAAAATAAGAGAAACAATGTATTTTATCATTTTCATTTAACAACTCGTGATATTGATGTTGAATATCTTATCTCAAATATTGTTTTTCTCGATACCAGCATTAAAAAAAGTAATAATCCCTTTTCAGTGTCTCATTTAATAAATATATTATACAAAATCGTATTTGTTCTTGATTGAATCGAGAATATATGATGCAAAGATATGTATGCTCAATGATTTCACGAATCACTCTAATAATAAACAAAAATCAAACACCGTTGATTATGCATGAATGTATTGCGACATTCAAGATTTAATGAAAAAATTGTAAATTATGATAAAATGTGTCGGTTAAATTCTAGTCCAAAACATTTATTAATAAAGCATGAAAGTTATACACATTTTTGGCTACAAAACAACATACCACGTTTTATATTTTATTTATATGCCCCTGGCAATATACACGGAAAAGTTGATGAAAAAAAAATTATAATCTCAACGTTGAAAAATAAAATACTTCATTTATATTTTTGCTTAGTGAAAGTATACGACTTAGGTTAAACTTAGATTTTATATATTTTATAGTGGAGTAGCAAGATGGTGTATTGCTTCCTTGAGTTCGTCATATAATTCTTTGTAATCACCATGTTCTTTAATTAAAACCATTAAACTTCCTCTCTTTACACCCATTGCAGTGCCAATATCTTGTCTAGATGGAACAAAGCAATATGGAAGCTCTTTATCCTCGCATACAACTGGTAAATGACACATTATTTCAATTGGAAATACATCCCCGGCAAAAATAACAATCCTAAATAAAAATGATGAAGAGTAAAAAAATTTCTTGTCCACAATACAAATTCGATAACTCACACATAATTTTAACACTATTTCTTACCCCTTTTCTCCTTTTCTAATGTGTTTTTGCACATCTTTAAGTCCATTCCTAAGATATGACTTTTGTTTCGAAGCTATGTTGAACAATTTTAAAGTGCAATTATTTATTACACAACATTAAAGAGTAAAATAGTGAGTAGTGATTAAGTATTATTACCTTTTTTGATGCATTTGTAAATTTTTTTGGTTAGTTTCTTCGAAGCCATGGGATGAGCAATTGTATTGCAATTCTTCAACTTGTCTTCATGGCTTACTTCCTTATCACCATCAGATGTAACTTGTTTCTCACTTTCATCTAATGTGTGCTGCAATTCACCCATTGTTACTCACAAAATTTTTTCTCTATTTAATTTACGATTCGGCAAAATATACCGCAATTTCAATTTAACACGTGGTGTTTGTAGTATACGTGTATAACTATATGTATATAGTGTTCTTTTAGACGCTATCGAGTGGCCTTCGGGTGATTTCGGTTTGTTCTCCCTCCCCAAATATAATACAACCACTGAAATAAATCGCGGCAATTCACTTGCAATAAATCATAAAGAGCTGTCACTGGATTCCACCACTCTAAATATATACAATCGCATTCAAACCAAAAACAGTTATACCCAAAATTAATTTTCAATTTGTCAAAGTATATAACAAATTGTTTTCATTGCCCATTATCAATTGGCTCGTATTTAACAATCATTTAAAAATATATGCGTGCGCAGATATCTATATAATAGATGGCGCTGTTGTATCTTTATAGTCATAGCCATCTAACGACAGTTTTGTAAAACTAACATGATGGTGGACCTGCGCAAATAATATGAACATTATGAGTTGAGTAATCGGCGCCTTTTACTCTGACGTATAAGACGGTATTTTCGAGCAATTTGTTGCAATCATATATTGTATGCAGTATTTTATTTTCAAATCATTCACACACCGGCGTAATATAGTCCAATAGTAACAAGTGACATTTTCACATTTAACAAGGTACAGAGACGTGGGATAGCATGATTACAAACATCCACACGTCAAGATGTGTCTCACGGCTATTTACTTTCATAATAACATTACCCTGTAGGAATTTGTGATACTGAATCGAATGGTGCGGCAGCTTGCGACCAATTATGAGTGTCACGACGTTTCGCTGCCGCTATTAAACGCCGGCGAATCAACAACAGAACAATTAACAGTATATAATTTTTAGAAAAGAGAAACAAGTGAATAATAGAGGAGACGAGGACAAACGGTGGACCAATGAATTCATAATGGGAGTTACTGCCCGAGGAGTATTAGTGGCGTTCGTGGTAATTGCCGCGTTTGCTGTTTATAGTAATAGTCTGGGTTGTGGCTTTGTCTTTGATGACATTTCAGCGATCAAAGACAACCGTGATCTCAGACCTCACACACCTCTCAAGAATGTGTTCTATAATGATTTTTGGGGAACGCCAATGCATAAGGTGATTATTGAATATAATATTATATTGCAATGATAATAATGGATGTTTATATCAAAGAGAATAATGCATGTACGTATCTTTATGGAGATGTGGCATTGACACCTCTGCGCCTCTCATGGCGTCACCTTTACCGTGTATTGATCCACAAATTGTTCTCGCTCTCGCTCTCATCTATATCCCACTTCCATCTTTCTCTGTCTCCCTTCCTCCAATCTCTTTTGCTTTTGTGGTACTCCCAGTTATTTCATTGTGATCCAATCCCATCCACTCTATATCCAATTTCATTTCATGCCCTTTACCTCTCTGCTATTGCCCCTTATACTTTTTACTTTATCTTTTCAATTTATCTCTATTTTCTTATACGTGAACGCGCTTTGTCTGTTTATTGTCTTCTGCCGTTTACTTTCACTTTTTTTTTTTTTTTTTTTTTT
>CAJUYH010002056.1:23469-66464 GCA_910591685.1 Galerucella tenella | reverse complement strand
TTTTTTTTTTTTTTTTTTTTTTCTCCAATACATTTTTATTATTCTTACTGAATGATTCGCATTTGTTTTCACAGGAGCAATCACACAAATCGTACAGGCCTATTTGCGTACTTACTTTTCGATGGAATTACCTGATACATCAATTAGATCCTATGGGTTACCATTTACTCAATGTCATTCTGCATATCGGTGTATGCATCCTTTATTTCAGGTAGATTATTCGTCATTTCAACATGGCTTCATAGTTTTTTGTTAACACTTTGCAAACTATCAAAATTATGTTACAGAATATGTGTGATGTTTTTATCGGATATAGCAAGTTTTGTATCTGCTTTATTATTTGCTGTACATCCGATACATACAGAAGCTGTGACTGGTGTTGTGGGAAGAGCAGAGACACTGTCTTCCCTTTTTTATTTAGCTGCACTAATTATGTACACAAAAGCGTGTAAAAATAAAAGAACAACCGGTAAATAATAGTAATAATATTCATAAGATAAAATAATGAGGATAGAAACCGAATTATGAGCGGAGTTTAATCAACACGTTGGTTAAAAAAAATTACATCTTCACAGCTTGGCGCCCCTTAATCATGTCCATGACCTGTGTATTTATTGCAATGCTATGTAAAGAGCAAGGCATTACAGCAACAGCAGTTTGCGTCCTGTATGAAATTTTTGTAGTGCAAAAAGTAAAGGCTCTGGATATATTTTTAGCGATTAAATCTGCATTTGGTGGTTATAAAATAAATCCGACGTGGTCGGGCGAAGGTACAAAACGTCTGGCAGCGCTCACACTTGTTACATTTAGTCTTCTTATATTAAGATTGAATGTAATGGGTTCGCGATTGCCTGTATTCACAAGGTACAATTAATGTTTTACAATATTGAAGATGTGCTTTTCATTTACTTTATAAATAATTGAATTGATGATACATAAAATATTTTAGATTTGACAATCCCGCTTCCGTGGCATCAACACCAACGAGGCAATTCACATACAATTATTTAGCCGCAGTTAATTTAAGATTATTGTTTCTTCCGACTGACTTGTGCTGTGATTGGACAATGGGAACGATACCATTAGTTGAGAGTATTTTGGATATTCGTAATCTCGGAACATTGGCTGCATATGGAATGATCATTGGATTATTAATCAGAGCAATATTTACCTGCAATCGTCAAACATCAATAATAATTATTATGGGCTTGGCATTATTAATTCTACCGTTCCTGCCAGCGTCAAATCTCTTTTTCCCCGTTGGTTTTGTCATTGCTGAGAGAATATTATACGCACCTTCCATGGGTTTTTGCATGTTAGTTGGACACGGCTGGAGTGTTTTGGCAGTAAAAAAGTCAGTGTTGATATTTTTCGATTTCGATTTTAAGAGGAAAAATGATTAATAATAGTAGTTGTTATTATGATGGGTCTTCACTTCCAGATATTCGAAATTATCAACAGTATTGTTAATAACGTTAATGGTTTCACATTCTGTAAAGACATTTGTGAGAAATTACGATTGGATAGATGAGTATTCGATCTTTATGTCAGGATTAAAAGTGAATATTAATAATGCAAAACTGTTCAATAATGTTGGTCATGCATTGGAGGGCCAAGGACGTTATAATGAAGCGTTGGATTATTTCAACGAAGCAGTGAAGGTGCAGGGTGATGATATTGGCGCGCATATTAATGTTGGCAGAACGTATAATCATCTAAAAATGTTCAAGGAGGCGGAGGACGCCTATTTAAAGGTTTGTTCTCATTATAATATTGAACTAAATGATTGATATTGTAGTTAATCAATGACAATTTTATTATTATTATGGAAATTTTACTGAATTATACAGGCGAAATCGTTGCTTCCTAAGGCTAAACCTGGCGAGTCATATCAAGCACGAATCGCCCCAAATCATCTAAATGTCTTTGTGAATTTGGCGAATTTAATTGCTAAAAATGCAACGAGATTGGAGGAGGCAGATTTATTATATCGACAGGCAATCAGTATGCGTGCGGATTATACTCAAGCGTATATCAATCGTGGTGACGTGCTCATCAAGATGAATCGCACGAAAGAAGCTCAAGAGGTTTATGAACGGGCCCTTTTTTATGACAGTAATAATCCAGACATTTATTACAATGTAAGAATTTTTTCTATCAAAATATCGTGAGCATTATCAAAGTAATCCAGCAAAGTATCAAATAATTAAGAGATTAATAATATAGTTTTATATTGTTTTTATGTGCAGTTGGGCGTTGTATTTTTGGAACAAGGAAAAGCTTCACAAGCTTTGGCTTATCTTGATAAAGCCCTCGAATTCGATCCCGAACATGAACAAGCACTGTTAAATTCCGCGATATTGTTGCAAGAATTGGGTCGCGAGGAGTTGAGAAAAGTTGCGAGGGAACGATTGCTCAAACTCTTGAGAAAGGTAAATATTTGTGAAAGAGGAGAATTAAATTTTACATCATTGAAACAAATATACGTTTTAAAATATATTGACAGGATTCAAACAATGAACGATTACATTTTAACTTGGGTATGCTTGCAATGGATGACCATGATACAGCGAGTGCTGAGACGTGGTTTAGAAATGCTGTAGCATTAAAGGAAGATTTTCGCTCGGCGTTATTTAATTTAGCACTTTTACTCGCGGACGAACAACGACCTTTGGAAGCCGCACCATTTTTAAATCAACTCGTACGATTTCATCCAGATCACATTAAGGGTCTTATTCTACTTGGTGACATTTACATCAACAATATCAAAGACTTCGACGCCGCCGAAAATGTACGAAAAAAGAAAAATTACAATGTTGAAATTATCAAGTCATTTATAAATTGATGATAATTGCTCTTTAATTGATTGATTTATTCTAGTGTTATCGAAGAATTCTCCAGTTGGAACCATCCAACATTCAGGGTTTGCACAATCTCTGTGTGGTGATGGTGGAACGTGGTCAATTGCATTTGGCCGCACAATGTTTAGAGAAAGCATCGACTCTTGCACCTGAACAAGATTATATTCGTAAACATTTGTCAATTGTTAATTCGCGATTGGCACGATTGCCACCCGAGCAACGTGACACTGGTGAAACATTTGATGATACATTTTTACGGGTGAACCAACAGACTGTGAATTTAGATGGTGATCCGTCAACAAATGGACCATTTCTCACTAAATCTGATTCAATATTTCTCAATCACGGCATGATGCATCACACTCCCAATGTAGATGAATTAAATCGTAATCATATACACGCAAATATGCCGTCAAAACTTCCAAGTCCATTAAACACAAATGAGAGAATCACAAACATCCCCGAGTCCACCCACGTACTCCAGGATGTTATAAATAATGAATCAAGAGACGCAGAATTAGCAAGAAATCGTGGAATGAAAGTTGTTAACCCGAATTAAATGATGAGAGAAGAAAATAGGAACAAAAGAAGAGGAAAGAAATTAAAATTATGATAATGAAAACAAATTGAAACAAGAGATAGGAAATAATTATGTGAAATTGAAATAAGAGAAAGGTTGAGTTTTGCTTACAGTAATAATGATATTGAATGTTGATCCGCCGAATATTGTGAAGTTATGAAAGATGTATCGAAGGTTATTTCGAAAATGGTTGAGATGTGGTAATAGATGTTTAGCGTTAATTGTGTGAATATAAACTTTGGATACAGAGTATTGTTTTTATATGCTGTATAAATAGAAAAAGTTTTATAAAATATATATAAAAAATATGTGTCTTTCAATATATGGTTTTCGTTCAATTTCATCCTTGTTATTTAATTTTTATTTTTTCTTAATTTCTCAAGTGTAAGCAAAACTTTTGAAGAACAATTTTTGATTCGCATTATCTACCATTGTTAATTAATGAATAGATTAAGAATTTTCGACACAACTAACTGATTCGGTGTCGTATTACCAAGTGATAAATGCTCCCAAATGATATCGCATCATCCGACACGTTGACGTAATGACGGAAATTAAATATAACATGAATACTACATATTTAATGGTCGCAATAAATCAATACAATAATGTCAACGAATCTTGGCTCAACTGCTTTTATTACAATTTATTAAGGCAAATGGCAAAAAGCACTTATCTCAAAGTTCGTTTTATTTTGTCCATGAATTTCATTTGTGCAACATTGTTGCTCATTACGTTAATTGCTGCTACACAAATTTTTTATGTGAAGGACTGGGATATTAATTAGTGCGACGAATGATATCCACACATTCACAGTAAACATTATAAGAGTCCATTTTATTTTTCTTTTATTAACGCGCACTTTTTTTCATCGACCTCTACGTTTGTTTGAAATAAATTTATATATATGAAGGAAATCTAAAAATATAATTTTAAATGAAATAAAAATGGTGTATTATACATGGTTTATTCAGTGATAATCGGCAGGTGAAAGACCTTTCCAATTTGCATGTCTCTAATTATCATATAGAACTTGGTTAAAGGTATATAGTGAATAAGGGATACAAGAGAGAGAGAGAGAGAGAAAGTGAGTGAAAGGGATAGAGAGAAAAATAGAGGTCGTGCTTTGGTTTAAACTGGCGTTTGCATGGTTGACTGGCTACCCTATCCAGTGGCTTTGTGACATTACCCAAGCCATTAACGAAAATGACATGCACCCGGGCAACATGTTTAATGAACATGTCTCAGCTGTTCAACATAATATGAGCTCTCCAGCGTATTTATAAAGCACCGCGACGTCTTCTCGCGCACCACAAGTCCTTAGAACATCCTGTGAGCAACTACAACTATATTATACTACTGCAGTATCAAAAATTAATCGAGACGGTTAGTAAAAGTATATGTACTATTATTACAAACACGCAAGATTTTATATATTTATAAATACTATCATGAATGATTTGCATCTCTGAAGGCCTTTCCGTGATATAATACTAACTAATCATAATCACTAATCACATATATTTACCTACATAACACTCTTGCTTTTATGTGTGAATGGCATTACTTTATTTCTATGGTTATTGATGTAAATACCTATTAAGTTTCACCATTTAGACAAAATTTTTTTTTACTTATTATACATTTTATAACGCATGATGTAAATGTACACTATCATTATTGTCATAATTGATTTATTACCAATGATATTCGGGTGATTTCACCTTGAATATTTTCATTTATAATTATTTTATTTATACGTTTATGTAGAGATGGTCTCTTAGACTGCGATTAAATAAATTGCATATTGTGCATACTAAGCCTAAGCAAAACAAAATGAATTAATAATAAAATTATTTGATCCTATTTATTATCAGATTAAAATTGCAATACTCATCAATGGACTTTCGAAATTTATTAACAATTGTATATTGAATTTATGCGAGGGCCATTGACGCGTTTTATCTTTATGCTGTGTGCTTTTATTTATTTGTCTGTTTATTGAAGTCGCGCGTTGGGGTTGTGCTTACATAAATACATATAAATTTCCGTACGATCGCTGACATTACTGCATTGTGATGACGTAGCCAGTATAACATTTATTAATGCGTCAATTATATCGTGGCGGCGCCTGTATTTTAAAATTGCCTTTAATAGTAATAAAATACGATGATTGGGGACAATATTGTGATGTATTACTGGGCCACGACTTCATTTTCGATAATTCAAATGCTACTTCATGCCCATGTGGATTTTTTGCCTGATCCCTTTTTCCATTTCGTCTTCTTCCATTATTATCACGTAATATATTTATAATAATTAATATCATGGTCAATCACTAAAAATTAAACAATTTGTATTACTCTCAATAGTAAATGTACATCACGATTTTCTATCTCAAAAAGCGTAACAATATTATTTTCAATATCACCACTTATGAAAAATATTAAATAGTATAATATTTTATTGAATAGCATACAAGTTAAAATGATAGAAAAAAAAGTTATAATTCTCATGCTGTGGGCCATATATAAAAAATTATGAAATCACCCGTGACCTTGTTATGCTCGATATTTCTGTCTTATGTAAATATTTATTATTAATAACATAATACCGTATTATATCCATGTAAAATGTAATACGATAAAAAACGTTCAAAAAGATTCTAAAATCAATTTATATAAAAATGATTCATTGCTGTGTTGTTTTGCAAAACTCAAACAATTAATAATCAATGATTTAATCAGAAATGAGCATCTAATCAATATCTTATGATAAGCTAACGATTGTTCATGTACTCTAAATTATTCTAATAGTTTATATAATAGGGTTTTTTTTTTATTTTTCATCATTCATTGAGAATTCTTGTCTACATGCACAATAGATTGTTAGAAAGACTGAGAGTAAGAGAGGGCAGACACAATTTGCGATAGAGAGAAAGGGAGATTGAAGCGGTTAATGCACATCACGGTGCACATTACCAATGCTACTGGTGGTCTCTCGATCAGTCGGTGGTATTCAGTCTTTGCAACATCATCAATACGATACGGTGCGAATAAATATTCATACGCTAAAATATTTGCTTAGAGTTAATGCCAATTTTTTTTTCGTTTTTTTCGTTTTTTTCGTTTTTTTTGTGGTAAATCGGAAACATTCAATGTACATATCATAGATAGCAATAATAGAAATTAGAATAGATGGCAGAGAAACCGAGAAAAATAAAACAAACCAGTCTGGTTTATATATAAATGTATTGGAAACACAGGACGATATTGGTGTTTCCAAAATTCGAATGAAAAAGTTAATGCGACTGCGCGACAACTGTAAAATCTCTCATCATCTGCTACAAATATTAAAAATAGAATCTCAATATTAGACACAATTTTCGTTGACAATACAAATAATATTACAACGTATTTCCTTGAGAAACTACACACATCGCCTTAAATTTTACATTTACATTGCACCCGACTGTGACAATTCAGTGATTTTTTTTCATTAATTATATTTATTATTTTTGGTATTGCACCTCAACATAAAAATAATAAGTAAGTTGTTTCTTCTTTAATGCCATCATTATATATTTTTTCTTGCTATTTTACTCTCCGATTATTATAAGTCTCATGTGTCTTGTAAACTATATTGTATTATTTTTGTTCCTTATCGAGGGCAATCGTCCAGTGCATATAATAGTCTGGCGAGTGTCATGTTCCACATCATGCGTGTTGCTCATATTAACAGAAGAACTACATACATATAACATGCATATACTAATACCACAGTTAGACAATATTTTCTCGTTCTTATGTGCACAAACAGAAGTTCAGGCACTAATATGTCACCTTATTCCTCTTTCTTCATCATAATCAATGTATCGCACACGCTTGTTATGCTATACACAAGTGAGTTGGGATAAATGTCCTACACAGGAGTGCAATGTACTCATGTATATACATCAGTGTAATAACCTTAAATTGTTTCCGGGGTTGTAAAATGTTTGAAATCATATTCAATCAAACTGTAAATTCTTATGAAATAGGCTCGTTGATGTACGCCAATTTTAAGTACACATGCACTTGTTCAAGTGATGATACTTTTACTATTCATCTTCTGCTTCATATTTTGCGAATGCGATGATTAATCTGATATGAATGTTAGGTCAAAGACGACAGGGGCCGAAGATGGCGCCAAAGAATAAATATCTATATATGTTTATATATATATATGTGTATTTTATGGTCCATTGTCTCGACTCTATCGTTAGAATTATAACTAATTGATCACTCCGTCATTGAAATAGTTTATAAAATACACCAGTAGCGTCGTCTATTATTGACTAATATAAGAATATATGGCAGAATTGATTGGATATATATATGATTAAAAATAATATTCTTCTTTCTCGGATGAATAATATGCCAATACTAAACTTGAAATAATATATTTATCTTAATATTTATATAATTGATGGATATATGAAAATACAAAATGATATATGCGATGATGAATTAGAATATTGATGAATGATTTGCATATTGTCTAATATATAAGAACAAATATATGGCATATTTATACTACTCTAAGTTTTCTTACAAGTTATAAAAACGAAATAACATTGAAATTATAATAATTATCTGTTGTTTACTGTTTGCATTCGTTAAAAATAAATAATTTGCGCCGCGAGGAAATTTATATTTATAAACGGGTGATAAGTAAATATAAAAGGTTGTTTTTCCCCCTTGGTTACATATTAATGGCGCCAAAGTCAACTTTAATGATATTTACATTCAATAAACTAACGATAAAATAATGTGAAATAACACTAAACTTTTCCATTATCGTAATTGTTACTTTGTGCATTGTATGGCAAAAAAAAAAAAAGGAATTAACATGAAATAAAATTGAAAAATTATATCAATAGGGTATAATATGTAATTGTGTTTTTTTTTTATTTTTCACTGATTTCAGATGTCCACGTGTAAATGGAACCTGATTCTAACTATGTTACTCGCCGTAGCATCTCTTGCAATACATTTGACAAATGGACAATCAGACATTTATCAATATGAACAAAAACCACAACAAACAGTTGCGCCACAAAAATATTGCGGCAATTATTTATCCAGTGTTTTGCAGTTGGTCTGCAATGGCGTATACAATTCCATGTTCAAAAAAAGTGATAGAGGTACGTTAAATATATCGTATTACTAGTTAATCCAATAACAAATCAATAATAGGATAAGAAAATGAAATTCAAGGTGGATGCGACTTATTTTCATTCATTAATCCTAAAATTCACAATTACACACTCTCAATTAGAACCTTTTAAACTAATTCAATCAATATTTACGAGCAGATACTGAATTTCGATGGAGAAATCATGAATATCTAAATACTGATGGAATATAGTATGATTTAATGAGATGTCATGCATTGGAGATTCCATTTTGTGGAAATTATTCATAAATTTAATAGCAAAAAGATAAAAGCATGCAACATTCGAGAATTTGATGAAAAAATAAAATGATTCAATTCCTATATCAGTGAAGCAAATAAATGACAAAAAAAAAATAGAAATATAAAAAGAATTTAATATGATTATCTGTACAGAAATGGAGATAGATTATCCGTATGCTTACGATTATCCTCTGAGGTCAAGGGCAAGTGCCAATGCAATGATGGGACGCTTTGGTGGCGCAAGATTCAGACGTGAGTCACAAGGGGTCTATGATGAATGTTGTGTAAAATCATGCACAATGGCCGAACTTAAGAGTTACTGCGGTAATTAAGACGACACAATGCTACTAATGAAGCCGTTCACAGACAATCACTGTCATTTCTTTTTCATCGTTCTCACACTTTATATATATATACAATATCTACCGATATCATAACATCGTCCTGTGAACAACAAAAATCATTTATTAGAAATACCATGTAACTCGCTTTAAATTGGACAAACTAACAAATTTAAACAGAACAAACATTTTTTACCACAATTCATTGAATATCAATCGAAAGTAGAGATTAATTAAATGAATATAGATCTCAATCAATATAAATATAATGAAATAATAATAAATATTGAACTGCGCTATGTCCACTGTATTTTATGTAGCTACTCATTATATATTTTCCATATCTCTCTGCGTATGCCACTTTTGCAATCAACAATGCCATCAAATGTAATAGTCAATATATTAATTTCGCAATGAAATAATAGGTTGCTATTCAAAATTGGTATTCTCTATTGTTTTGTATAAGTTCATTACTCTGGTTCATAGTAGTGTACATATATGAATAACGTGAGCGTGTATGAGGTGCAAAAAAAAAAACAAAAAGAGGAAAGATAAATCGATTACTACAACCGCCAGCAACGCATCTCTTGATTGTGGCGTGTGATAAGGACACGTCGTGCGCGTTACGGTTATACTTTTTAGCTGCAACTATTATGGACGTTGCATATATCTCACGCTATCCTACATTTACATATACATAGAGAATCCAATGTGTATATCGAATTGTAGTAATAATAAAGAGGGGAGGCGTAACATTAATGTCTGACAATATAGTGAAGAGTCGTTTATAATTTTTTTTTTTTTCGCTACTTTTCGTATGGCAACACCAAGTTTTTTTATTTTTCCTCGCACGCTCTATAATATCAATTCATAAGTCTCATGATCACGTTTGCCCACTATTTTCGTGTGGTATCGCCTCATGATATTATTATAATTTATTTTGCACTGTTAAGTGAACATTGATGGATGTGATACTTTTTTTTTTCCATTATTACCTGTAGCACATCACTTTTTCTTTATATTCTCTTATTTTCGTGCATTTTTCTTTCTCTCGATCTCAATTACATGGGTCATTCATTATTACCTATGTTTTTTTCTTCTGCTCTATTCATCCAGAAGATGCGTGTGGTATTCTTATTAACAATTAACAACTGCTCACATACATAACTGCGACAGTCTGCTGTTAATGTAACAAAAGGATATACCAAATCGTTGAACGACAATCAGAGTACACATTTATCATACAATGTTCCGAGAATGTGGTTGATTTACGTATATATATAATGACTATTCTTATAGGCCATGTGATTTGTATGAAATGTACTTCAATTTAGTAATTAAATAAAATTCAATATATGAAAGTTGTTACAAAACATATCAGATTGACAGTATATTTTTTTATTATTTTTCAATCCTTATTCTCTGTTAAATTGCTGTGTAAACAATTATACCTCACTTCTTTTTTTTTTTAATGATATTTTTATTATTTTTTTTCACACCAAATACTCCACTGATCTTTTATTTGTTGCATTAGCCACGCAAAGTAGCAAATCGAATGATGGACAATTTACTTATGTGCGTGGGCGATTGGCTACTTTTATTGCTACACGTTACCATATTTTAGTCCTTGACCCGTCGGCGATTTGTCAATTTAATGCAATAATCCACGCAATCAGTGCAATATGTCGATTACTATGTTGTTAACGTTGAGTTTTTGTTTAGTCGTGTGCTTCGACATTGACCTTGGTCCACAGACAATTGTAAAGATTGTTTGATGGTGCAAAAATGAATTGATAAATATTTGTTTCCGACAATTACACACATACTTTGCATCAATTAATTTTCACTTTTATACACTTGTATTAGTACCCTTACGATGTTGTTGTTTTTTTTTTTTTTCCAATCAATACAACACAATGTCACCAATGCTATAAAAAAATTGATATTCTGTTGATAGCTTAGATATATGCGTAGTTGACCTAAAAAAAAGAATTGATTGAGATGAATAGTCGTGAACGAGGAAGAGATAAACAAGTTTCCCATATACATTCACATACATTTCAATTTTATAAACAAGTTTAAATGAATTATATGATAAATTTAGATGAGAGGATAAGTGGGGATTGATGGCACGGACAAGAAATTGAATAACAGTAGGAGACGCCAGGGTAACGCGTATAGAATATTTTTTTTCTTAAATATGATGTTGATATAAATATATAATATTCCATATTTTTTTGTTGTTGTCACACTAAATTGTAGGTTATCTCAAAGTTTATCAGGCCCATGACGATCTTATTGTAATGGATGGTTATTGAATTACTATATAAAAATTATGTAGCGTATTACAAAAAAATATTCTTAGTTTTTCAATGTGATTATTATTATAAGAATGACTGCTAGTATATATATATAAAAGTATAATATATTTTTTGTCGCATGATTATTTTCCTTATTCGTATGATATATGTATCATTTGAAAAAAAAAAACAAAAATATATTTAAATGTGAATTCGTGTCTAAACGATAAATTTATCACCCCAATCATTTGAAAAGATCATCACCCGGCCAACGACATTTCTAACACACTCGCATTGCTAAATATTTAATGTGTCAAAGGTTAAAGAGTACAAATAAAAGATCCCTCTGTTGCGCCTGAAATCGTTGCCAGTCAACGCGAAGGTGCAGATGACTATTTATTCTATAACGGTATATTGTGCATGCACAATTGAATTGAATAAAGATCCATTTGTAACGAAATTATATATTCCCCATTGTATTTTCAATAAGAATAAGGAAGGGTATTTTTATATTAAAGCAATTTTCGGTTAATTTGACACTGCGTTTCAGTAGAATCAAATTGATTGGAATGTTTTTTTTACCTAACATTAAATGGAAAAGTGGATCGAAGCACAAGCTCATAATAATACTCTGATAAGCTGACACTGAAATAATATTACAATATAAGAGACATTATATATATTAATATAAATAATGGAATAAATAATAACTGTGGTACATTGAAGTGAAGCCAAAGCTCGAGATGAAACGAATACTGAGAAGGAAGATCGCCGCCCATTATACAAATTGTGTTGTCAGCCTAGTGGTTTTTTTTTCGACCCACATTCACCGTCTCTGGCCTCATTGACCTAATAATCACCCAACCAGACACTTTTATCTACCAAGTGCAAATAGACAAAGCCTATATTAGAAATATTATCATATATATTTTTCCCCAATACGATTTTATTATAATTCATGTTCCAATATTTTTTTGCTTTCGTTACCAGTCTCACCATATTCGGTCAATTGTTTGCTGATAAACATCTCGCTCTTCTGTCATTTTGTGCACTGTCGGCACAACATTGGCTGGTTGTCTCCCCATTCACATCGTAATACGACGCGTATACCTTTATAGTTCTCATCGCGTGACAAATGATTGTATCTGATAGACATTTCTAATGCTATTCAACATATATGAGGACAGAAGAGAGGGTGGATTGAAAATATGGATATTACACGTGGACTTACTGAGTCATTTCCATATAGCCCCGACGATCCTCAGCTTCGGAGTCCATTTATAAAAAGTGTTTCGTATATGTGCCGGAGATATCCAAGTGTCACAGTATCGACTTGCTTTGCATTCTGTTAATACGCGCATTATCAATTGCACTTCCGTATAATAGAGAATGTTGGCGTTGTTTATTTCTATTTATCCACATTTTCGAGACACAATGTGATTTTACTGACGATGATGATGCGAGGCATCGACCTGATGTTGCTTGGCATTTATGCTGTGAGCAATATTACTGGTCCACACACAGGTCAAAATTGGCTCCTTCCAGATCGCTACAATTGTATTGAAAAATTGTTTAACAAACATTTATACGGCCACGAGTCATTTGTGAATATAATAATTATCAAATAATTATATTTTATTTTACGTATTATTTTTAGGGGAAATTGCTTTAAATGAAGCAAAAGTGTCATTGAGTGACACCCATTTTGTGCAGAGCAAAAAGATTCCAGCAAAATTAAGAGTTACTACTTGGGTGGTAAGATATTGTGACACTTTTATTTTTCATGATTCTTAATTTTCTGTCATGATATGTGAAAGATAAATAGCGACAATTCATAATATCATGAGTGTGTGTAACCCGGAAAAATGCGATAATTACCAGTGAACAAAAGTATATATATATATATATATATATATATATATTAAACGTCAAAGAATTAAAACAGATAAAGTCACGCGATGCATGGTTAGTTTGAAGTTGTATAGGTATTTTTATCAATGAGTATTTATTGTATTCTCTCTAGCTTCACTGAATTACACATTTGGTACTCTTCAAAATTTAATTATAAATTAAATGCTAATTTATAACTATTCGATTTGATATTTTATCACGATTAAAGGATCCGCCATTTTCATGGGTGGAAGGAAATGAAGGAAATTACACAGGTCACGGTTTTGCATTTGTTCTATTTGATGCATTGTTAAATAATCTCAATTTAACTTACGAAATTGTCAAACCTACTACCGCACTTCTTGATTATGAACACGATGGAATCATCAAACTTTTACAAGAAAAAGTAATTAATTTTATATTATTATCTCTTTGTATTGTTGTACACATCAATTACGTATCACACAAGAGTTATTATTGTTTGGTTTCCGCCATTAAGGAAGTAGATGTTGCAGTCGCATTTTTACCAAAACTAGCAGAATTGTCAGCGAATTGCTCATACGGTTATACTCTGAGTCATACTGATATAACAGTTTTATTAAAAAGACCAAAAGTGTCTGCAATTGGATCAGGATTGTTGGCGCCATTTGACACGACTGTTTGGTTATGTATTTTGGTCAGTCTTATAATTGTCGGCCCAGTTATCTATGTTTTCACATCCTACAGGTCCTATTTGTTCAACAAAACAAAAGTAGATAAATACACATTCACAGCGAGTGTATGGTTTACATATGGTGCTTTGTTGAAACAGGGAGCGCCAAGTTCACCAGTACATGGTACAACAAATACTGTGTTTATACATGTATACATTATATATTTGTCAAATTGTTTGGCCAGTGCCTTGTGCAATTTACTTTATTTATTACTATGATTAGATTCCAATAGATTGCTTTTCGCAACATGGTGGTTATTTATTACTATTATAACATCATTTTATACCGCTAATCTCACGGCATTTCTTACACTCTCTGAATTCACATTACCAATCAAGTCAGTGTCAGATATCGTAGACACAAAAACAAAATGGGTTGCACAGGAGAATCATATTGTCGATTACGCAATGAGAGAAGTGAGTGACGTGAAGCACAAAGTACAAAATTGATTTTATATTTTTTTCATATTTATCATTATTTTTCGTATTTTCCTCTGCGTTTCACATAGAATGCGTCCGGTACACTTCAAGAATTGAAGTTCTCACAAGCACATGGCTATGGTCAATTTATTAATATTTCTCATAATGGTAAAGAGCAACAAATCGTGAACATTGTTAATAAATCTAATGAAGTTTTTCTCGGTGAGAAAGAACTTATAGACAAAATAATACACGATGATTACATGATAAAAACGTATTTGGATATTGAAGAAAAACGGCGATGTACTTTGGTGATGATGCCACAGCATATATACAGGCAAAATCGAGGATTTGCTTATCAACTAGATTCACCGGTACAGCAAATGATTGATGTACAGTAAGTATTTTTATCGTCAAATACCACACATTAATAAAAAATTTTCATGGTAGAATAATTTTGTCATGTTGTTTGACCGTTTTAGGCTTCTTCATCTTATTGAAACTGGAGTGATAGATCATTTGCAACAGTATATATTGCCGTCAGTAAGATATTGTCCATTGGATTTACAATCGAAAGAGCGACAACTTTCAAATGACGATTTATCATTAACGTATAAAGTTATTGCCTCAGGTTTTGCCATTGCTATATTTACCTTTATCATTGAAATGCTTATGAGATGGACAAATTTTAAATTGTGTCTTTGCTGTGAGGAATCATGTGCTTGTTGTCGGGAGAGAATAGAGAGCGATCGCAGAAGACGTCTTAAAATTTCAACTCCATCTAATCCACCGTTCAGTATTGTTAGTCCTAAAATTGCGCCAATATACGATTCGATAGTTTATAATCCAAAAGCAGCCAAAAAACATGTTGTTAACGGTCGAGATTACTGGGTGATTACGGATAAAAGTGGCTATAAACGATTGGTACCCATTAGAAGTCCATCCGCCATGTTGTTTCAATATACAACGTGAATTATTTATTATGTGTATCGATTTTAACACTTGCGTGGCAACAGACTTTGGGTATGAAAATTCTAAACTATCTAATTCTAATTCGACTTATTATATTATCGCGGGATGTTTTAATGAAAATATTCGATTGCATTCACACCAATTTTCATATTTTTTTTTTGTGGTACCGTTATGGATTAATGAATAAAAAAATAAACAAAATGAATGAGTCAATGGAAAACGACACGATATTGTTTTTTATTCAAGCATAAAATTAAAATTATGATCATGATTGTGATACAATTGTTATAGCAATTGACAATTGGATTGTGAGTGCGTGTCTGTGTGATATCATTTTTTTTGTATTTTTCGTTCAAAATTAATTGTGTTCAATAGTTATAAATTACCACATACACAATCAAAATAGTCAGGATAATCTTTTAACATAATAATGTTATATTCAATCTATTCTGAATAATAATACATAAAGTATATATTTCATTAATGATTGAATGTTTCCACAGATATGCAATTTCATCGATACATAATCTATTTTGTCAAATAAATTGGTTGAATGCATGTGCATTTGTATTTGCAATATGATAGTTTTTCAAAGTTATTTCAATTGATTTTATTTTTGTTTCATTTTTCAACACATCCCACGCCCCAACATTAAAAAAATAGTATAAATGCTGACGGGATATCATTAATGCATACATATTTTTGTTCTGATTCGCGTTGAAACAAAAATCAATGTGAATAAAAAGTCGAAACTTTATCTATTCTATTTCGACGATAATTATTTTATAATTTCCATCGAAATAATTGATAAAATGTTCTTTTTTATTTTCTGCATTTGCCATTAAACTCTTGAAGTATTTTTAGTATAAAGTAATAACATTGAATATGAAAATATTTATCCGCCATATAGAATCATATGATAATCTATGTTGTTTCATGATTATATATCCATTTACAGTTACGGTAAAAAGGCATTCTTTCAGTGAACTATTTTTTCTTTAATTTTTTCATCATTAATGCCTTTCGTTTTTTTTCAAGTGCTTCCTGTCGAATATCCTCTAAATCTTCCATAATACCTGAAGAAAAAAAAAATTATCGATATAAAAAAATCGATATGGCAATAACATAATATTTTATGTAAAAAATGTTCGTATTACCTATCTTTGCTGATACATATTCTTCTTTCAGTTGTTGCGCAAAATTACTTTCCATATTATCATCATCATCATTATCACAAGTTTTATATTTAGTTCGATCATAACCAAATATTTCACTAATATATTTGCTGTAATCTTCCGTTCCCTCTTGTGGATCGTCATCGATAAAATCGTCCAATTCGGAATCATATTCTTCCTCGTCATCATCGTAAATACGTCGCCTGTTTGGCTTAATTGGTCGTCCACTTTGATTGATAGAATGTTTGCCTGGTCGACTCCTTGCGTCACTAGGGGGAAATGATTTCGATTTGACATCAGGTGGTGGGAATTGTCGAGGTTTAACGTCCGCAGGTGGAAATTGTCGTGGCTTAACATCTTTTGGAGTTGGTAATTGTTTATAGATCTTTCCATTACTCTTCACAACTTTATTCACATTAACACCTGAAGTTCGGCGTTCTTCTGGTTTTTTATTCTTACTCTGTAAGGCTAATTTTCTCTTTTCTTCTTCAATCATCCGTCGCATCGATTCCAATTCACGTTTTTCCGCTTCTAATTTACGTCGCTCTTCCGAAATTTCATCTTTCACTGATGGTTTTACAGTGGATTTATCACTCGTTCGTTCTTGGATTTTTTTCAATTGCGGCGAACTCGATTTAATCGACGTCTTCTCTGGTACTAGACTTGTGGCTGGTTTAACATGATTCAATTTTGCTATTTTACTTGTACCTGATGGCTTAATTAATTTATTCAATTCACTTGTTGGATTTACTGGTGTTTTTGGCACATCTCCAACATTTCGTTCACGTTCTTTCTTATCTCTCCAATCTCTCTCTTTCTGATGTTCCTTTTTCTGTTTTTTAGTCATTGGTCGTTCGCACTCTTCCACTTTTGGTTTTGCCTTAACCTCTATTACTACAGGCTCATACTGTTTTTTTTCCGCGAGTTTTAATAATGAAACAAAGTCCATTGGCGGTGGCATTACCGCCCGTTTTTTAGCCTTTGGTTTCTCATCTTTCTCATTAGTTTTATCTTTTTCATTGGCATTTTTATCAGTTGTACTATCACGTTCACTATCTTTTGCAGTAATTTCTGTAGATTTCCGTTTCCGTCGATGTGGCAAACTCTCTTCAATTTCTTGCTGTTTCAACGCTTGTTTCACTCTGTCTTTCGTTGAAGCAATGTCTTTCACCACGCGTTTCCCACTGTCACTGAATAAAGGCTTTTCCGCCGGTAATTTATTATATTTATTCATCAATTGATTATAAAATGCTGATGCCTCTTGCGATACATATCCATAGTCATCTTCGTCTGGCTGCGACGGGCCTAGAAATAATAAATCAATTTAAATTGTCGAAATATAATATATCATTTTGTATCGTTATATATATATATATAAGTTATCGAAAGCAATAAAAAAAATAAAAAAACAAGTAAATTTACCGGCCATTGTTACTGCTGTATCATCATTATTGATAGCATCTGCGAGTACTGATTTGTTAGCAGCTTTGCATACCTTCAAATGTTTATTTATTCTACTTTGAGCTTTGTGATCACGTAAAGCCAATAAATTCTGTGAAACATAATACCATACAATTGTTGAACAGTTAAAATAGATCGATATAATTAATTTAATAAAATAACATACATCTCTTTTTTGCTTTTCCTCGAAAGCTTTTTGTTTGTCCTCCTCCTCTTTTTTAGCTAAAAATCTTTTGATATTTTCCGACAGTGCCTTTGATTGCTTGGACTCCTTTTTTGGTGGCGTGAATTTTGTAGGGTAATAGGAGTGACCAGACTGTAAAAGATATTCAAACCATTGAGAATAAATTTGAAACGCTATTGCCTCAACAGATACTAACATATTGCTCGTGCCACGTGAAATAATACTACTGACCTGTTTGTTGGAACTATTTTTCTGTGCAACAGAAAGTAATGTACCAAAATCCATGATGTATTCAACTCAATGTATTCTCACTTAATTACAGTCACGTGATTGTTGAAATAACAAAAAGGTGGTATATAATCGTTACTCTATTTTGTTCCATACGTCCATTCAAAAGACAATTACTACGTGGATTCCCTAGATCAGCTTTACGTCATACTCCGCGATGATAGTAATGTTCTATTTCATTCTCATTATCTCAGAATGACTGATGACTTCTTAAATATATGCATGCAACTTTCAATACTAGTGACAATGCCACAGACTTTATCATAACTATGATCATGAAGTAGTCGTGACAAACGATTGTGTGTACTTGTTTCTTTCTCTTCTAGACGGCTATAAAAATTTAGTCATTGTAGGTAGAGGGAGACTATACACTACTGTTATAAATGAAAGAAAACTGAAAACATTGTCTCGGACACTGTATTGATAAAGTAGAAAATCTGCTGTACATAGTTGATAATGTAGATATATTTGCTTAGAGACGTTTTGATTGGTATTCAATACGCAATTCACCGCGCAATATTTGAAAAGCAAATTGATGCCAAGAAATTGATAATACGACATTTGAGTAATCAAAATCTAATTATAAAAAGTTAGAGAATTATGTTAAAGATGTTGATGTTAAATAACTCATTCAAATGCTGTTTTTATAACAACTCAACATGATCGAACAGTTATTTATATTATATTTCTAATTGTTGGCATTAATTTGATTTTGAATGTTCAATTTTTATGTAAAAATTTTGTGTTAATTCTGATTGGACGAAAGAAAAATCTTATTGTAAAATTATTAATGATCGGTGGTAATCCAATTTACCTTCGAATACAACCAATTTCGATGTTAAATTATATAATGGCAGTAATTATTAAGAACAATTGCCATTTGTTAATAATAACTTGCTGTTTTTCCAAATGTTTGTCATAATACAATGTTGACGTAATGAGATTGAGTTAACCACGAAATTTTGCGATGATTATACAAAAAAATTATCGATAAAAAAGATAAACCGGTTGGTCAACATATTTTTCAATGTAAAACGATGTCATGGTAGAAATACTAATTTGGTCATTGAAAACTTAATTTATTATTGAATAATTCCACCAAGTTTTTTTCTCAATAATGATGGCAATAAGAACTTGTAGACTTACTAAATAAAATCCTATCTAGTCATATGAATTCCTCTACAAAGTCATATTAATCGACAATCTAAATGAATGAGTGACAGTGAAAAACGTTTTATCTAAGAAGACATACAATCGGAAAAAATGACTGGATGTTCATTTAGAGATTCGACAATTAATAGTAAGTACAATTGTCAATCATA
This sequence comes from Galerucella tenella, assembly GCA_910591685.1. Classification (NCBI taxonomy): domain Eukaryota; kingdom Metazoa; phylum Arthropoda; class Insecta; order Coleoptera; family Chrysomelidae; genus Galerucella; species Galerucella tenella. The sequence continues at coordinate 46,501 of CAJUYH010002056.1, read as the reverse complement.
AACTTGGTATTCCATGGAATTTTATTTACAAATATGAATATGATAATTTGTGTAAAAATTGTATATACATTTCATTGACTAAATAAATGAAACAAAATGTAAAGTTTATTTCTTTAATATACTCTGGATTGAAGTATAGCTTTTTGGAGTAACGACGAGAAAGTCATGTTTACTTCGTGACAAAGAATCTCTGCTGATTTATCACCAAGTGCCGCTTGAGCTGAACTAACACGTCCCAATTGCAATAACAATCCAGTTGTATCTTCAGCCAATGGTGGAAACGCCAAACATATTCGCGTAAGCGCTGATAATACTGGCATAAATAGAACAACACGATCCTTAGCTGGTAAAACACCAAGAAGAGTAATCAAAGTATTTATCGCTAAACGTGAAACGCTGAGTGCTTTTGGCAGAGCGTATTGAACTGCCAAGTGCGATGCTAAATCAACAGCAAAGATTTGTTTCTCGGGTTCTGGTTGTGATAAAAGTTCTGGTATCCAATCCAAGCAAATGTGCATTGATGGAATTCCCGAAACTGTGATTGGCAAAAGTTCACGAGGATATCCCTAAATAATAACAAATTCATTTAATCCAATCAAGCCAAATAATTGAAATAATATCAGTAATTTGTTATATTACATTAAATGAGTTTGATACCTGGAAGTGTACGAGTTTGGCCAAAGACGGATCGGTAATGAATACTTGATGTAAATATGAACAAACCACACTTCGTATTTCACGAAGTGACCACATCTGTCCAGAAATCTGTCCATCTTCATCAGTTTCTAAACAAGCTTCTAAAAGAATTTGTACCGCTGCACTTTCTTGGCCAGCAACCAATGCAGTCCTGAGATCTTCACGCTCTGCTTCACTTGTTAATTGTCCAATTTTTTCCGTCAACGGTCGATCTTGCATGTGCCTAGACAATTGCGACCTTGATGCTGCCAGAGTTGCTTGGAGAATTCGCAGAATAATCGATAATACTGGCGCACATCGAAATACTCGCGTGTCACAACGAAGAACTTGAAGAGGATCCAAAACAATATTCTCTTGAGTCAATCGAACATTTTGAACTGTTGGATTTTCTAATAATAATGCATTAATTGACATTACCCATAGGCACCGTGGCAAAACAGTGTTTAACCTCAACCAAACTTGTTTATACAATTCTGAAAAGTAATCAATGATTAAAACACCGATAATATTGATTAATATTAATTAATTTAGTATAATTTATTACCTTGTATATATCTAGGTACTTTTTCATCCAATACAGCCTTTAAATAATGAACGATGATTTGTGAATGTGGCCAAATGTCTGTTGGTTTCATTGACATTAGTTGTCTCAATAGTCTACCAGTTCTTGACGCACACGTTTTGATATGTTTGAATGCTTCAATAATCGATAAATCATTAATAATGACATTGTCATAATTAGCAGCGGGCGAATCAATATTAATCATTTCATCATCGAGCCAATCATCAACCAGTGATAAATGTGGAAAGTGAGTGGCCAAAAGGCGGAGTAATGGTGAAAATAAACCTGCATAATTCATTTGATCTCGTTGAACTTGTTGGAGTAAATATTTTATCGGTAATTCCGAGAGAAATTCAGTGGAATAATGTTTCACTTTTCGCCCTTGGGATATATAATTGTGCATATTCGATAAACGAACATCCTCGTAAAGCAGTAAATAATATAAAAATAATAATTGCGATGTCAACGATGGTTTTGATGTGTCAACATCGAGATAGTCCGTTTCCATATCCATAATATTCAGTGCACTTTTCTTAACATCAAAATTAGCGCCAAATACACTATTTTGAAATACTTTTCGAATTTCATCTTCAGTTATAGGTTTGTGCGTTTGCTCCATTGTCTTTGTATTAAATACAAGAATGCTATTGACATAAACTTCAACGAGTGCTGGTAAAACTGGATGTAATGGCGATATACTATCGCATATTTGTCGGTAAATCCAATTTTTTATCGGTACTTTATGCTTGGCGAATGCACGAGACTTTAGTAACTGATGGATACAGTGTACCGGTAAAAATCCCGGTATATTTGCATTGAGATTAGCAGTAACGGGCACTTTGACAGCGTGCGATGTGACGACTTGTTCAGTAAATATGTCTTGCATAAATATTTGCTTCATTCGAGTGAGATTATTCGGTCGTATTGGTACTTTCATGCCCAATGTAGCGCACACAAGATCACAAATAGCTGACAATTGATTGCTATGGAAGTGAATGGCCATCAAAAGGAGCATTTCACCGAAACTCGCAGCAACTCTGCTTGCACTTTCAAAATATGCCTCTTCACGTACCAACCACTGTACCCATTCAATGCTTTTTTTCTCAAGATTATGATGGCCAATAAGCGATGGACACGCAATAAGCATACAAAGACCCAGTGAAACAAATCGAACGCCAGCTGGCGATGGGGGCGGATGTGATGTAAGCAATTGAACAATCATTGTCACTTCGTCATCCTGAAATTTAATTCCGCCAATTCCTCTTAAAGCGCAATAGAGTCGTAATAAAGCGCTAGCTTCAACAACTTGCGATTCTGCTAATTGACTGCCCGATGTCTCGGATACAATTGCACGTAATCGTCCAAGTAATTCCTCTCTGAGTGATTGGAGTGCAGTGTGCGATTCCCATTTACGTTTTTGGCCATTACGAATAAACATAACAATCCAAGTTCTGACTTGTTGATCATGGCCGAGCAATAAACCCGATACAAATGCCACAACATCACTTTCAGGCTGCGATGATTTGTGACACTCGCGTTCAAGACTCAGAGTGATAGCTAAAGCTGGCATACGACATAATTCAACGCATTTAGCACGAACAGCAAGCGCTTGACTTGGATTCATACGACAGAGCATTGTCAATGCTTGTGTTCTAATTCTACCCAATGCCGATTCCTCTTGTCGTTCACCATTGGCAATTAAATGTGCGCACACTTCAGAAAAACTATCTGGACTATTGGCAATTACCCAACAAATGATTTCTGGGCCGTGTTTAACATGAAGAAGTGTTTCAGCGACATCGCGTACCGATAGTAATGCTGGTAATTCAGCCAATGCGATGCAAATAACATAACTGATTTCTTCCATATAAACGGCATTATCAAAAAGATCAGATTGTTTGATAGTAAAGTCATTGTTCTTTTGGTATTCGTGTATTTGCGATGCGACAAACAGAAGTTCGCTCAAAACTAATCGAATACGACGCGTTGATTCACTTCGCTCAAATTCCAATGCTAAACCACTTTGAAGTGATTGCGCTAGAATACTATCACCTTGAGTGTTACCCAATTTTTGCCTAAAATCAAACAATATTATGTTATCAATATGTAATTAGAAAATAATAGTACAATGAGAGAATTTTTTTCCCCGACCGAGTTCAAGTAAAAAGAGTGACATGAAACGTTTTTGTGGGTATTGAAGTAAAACATTTTCTTATAGCGAATAAGTTTTCTTCTTCTAAGTCGAAAAATTACTTGCGTTGTCTAGGCTTAGCGATGCAGCAGTAAATTTTTTACTCATGGTAAGAAATTATTTTACTTAAAATCAGGGAAAAATTACACTTGAATCAGAAAAAAAATTATACGATCACTTTTTTTAGTATAGTTTGTCTCTCAGTGTATAATAATTAGAAGTAATCGACATTGAAAGTTAAATTATATATGATAATTGAAATGAATGAAAATAAAATGTGTCAATACGGATAAATATGTACAGTGTTTAACCTCAATTGCTGTTCTTTCCGCACGTCCGTCTCTAAAGCATGAAAATCAATTGACAAAAGGGCCACAATTGAATTTACTGATTCAATACCAGACAGTATTGTTAATATTTCTTTTCGTGCTTCAACACATTTTCTTGTAATGTCCATGGGTGAAATGAGGCTCATACGAACTAGACATGGTAAAAGCGGTCGTATTTCCCTTTGCAAACATCGTGATAGTTCAGTAATATCTACATTCTGTATAGCAGTAAATACACGCGGAGATATTAATGTGTAATTCTGCATTATCTATTTATCAATGGTAAATTAATACTTTGGAAAATAATGCCGGATATCACTTTTTATATATAAACAGACACATTTCCAATAACCACTACGTAACAACAATACGCGTCAATGGTCACCGCGCGCCATTTTATATCTAAAAAATATTAAATTGACTACTAGTGCCCCCTTCTGACATTTAAATATATATAAGAAACTAATTTAATAAAAGTTTTAAATGATGAAAACAGTGTGACAAAGTGAAGTATCAGTATAATATAGATTGATATTTTACAGTAAATAACAAATATATAATCTACAAATAATAACTCGCAAAATGTTTATGTCAACAATGACGTATTGTATTATTTTAAATTATAACGGTTATTGGGAATAAATACCGTGTGGTGGAAGATATGTAAAAATGATTCATTGCACAAATCGTAGACTATATATATATATATATATATATATATATATACAATATGAAAGCATATAATTGCATTTTCTACGTAAATGTTATCTGTAGCTGATTATAACCATAAATTCATTGGCCTCAGAGGTCTTTATATTATAATACTCGAATAATGACTGCACACAATAAAAAAAAAAAATAAAAAAAACAAATACTTTCACGAACAAAAGATAATTTTTTATCGTCATAAATAATATGCTGCAATATAGAATGAAATCTTTTTTTTTTGCATAAATACACCTATCAATCAAACCAAGTACAATTATTAATTAACCTTTTAATATTAAATATAAAGTGTAAGCAAATGAAATGAATTTATTTATTAATAACAATGATTGTTCCATTGAGAGAATGTAAAACAAAACTTTTTCCTTGTATTTTTTTCTGCAATATTTTTTTACGACCTCTCGAATTAATTACTCGTGACTAATCATATTAATGTCAGATATATCGTTTTCATTAATCAAATTAATTATACATACAATATAATTCCTATAAGAGGTTGATTATATTTGAGAAGTTTTCCATGATGAATCTGCAGTTGCGTAGTTTATTGTGATATTCAATTGGAAATATAATGCGTTCGTTGGACGTTTAATTCGATGAAATCTCTTGTGATTAACATACAAATGACTAAATACGTGTTGTATATATGTGTAGCTATCTCACCTCAAATCAAAAGCATTTGTGTTTTTTAATGAAATATATATTTGGTATTAAAATAATATCGGCCATGTGGAGAGGTTGGAAAATTTTGCATTCTCATTCTAATACATAAAATTCCATCTGAGACAGGCATTGCCATATACTCGCATATCTTTATATATAAAAATCTCGTGTGAGTTTGTTTGTAAGAGCATCATGCCAAAACAGTAGAGCAGATTTTAATGAAATGTTTTTATGTGTGTATGGTTTGTGTTAGAATAGGATATATTTGGACCCGATAAGTGACACTGTTGTCGAAATATCCATTTTTTTTTTCTACTTTCTCCCGCAAAAAGAGATACCATCCCTTTTCCTATCCCCCAATATTTTTTTCAGACGCAGTTAGTATATTTTTAATATCAAAAAAAGGTTGCATTACATTATATTGCTTTTTTAACATTAATAAAAGTTAAAATATCAAAATACGTTCGAATTTACTTCATTGATTTATTATTCTTGATCGTTCACACAGGCTGACAACGTCCGCCGACACCGCTAGTATTTGTATATATATATATAAATATATATGCACACACATGTGTATGCGTTATACATGCAAATCTATATAGTCCAATCATAATGATGATGGGAGCGGCAGTAGTGGGGATCATCAACACGATAGGATATTATAACAACTGTACGCGGGCTTTCATCCTTGTTATTGATACAAAATCCATCGTTTAAAGTGTATGACACCTGTGAACCGGACGTTTAATAAAGTATTGTCTTATTTCATATTCGAATGTTTTCTGGTATTAATATATCACGGAGAATTTCATATTAAAATTGATATATATTCACGTTCATTTACACAGTTTTATATATTGTTTCATAGCTCAAACATTAAGAGAATAAATTTATTAAATAGTAGTGATAATATTTATTTTATCGTAACAATTATTCCATGAGTCCTCCAATAAAATCTGAAGGCAAGTTTCTCATATTATTTATAATATAATTGTTTCTTATTATGTATTACATATAACTGCATTTTTTTTTCTTTTATTATAGTCATCATACAGTGAATAATGAATTCATCATGATTACAAGATATGATATATCATTTTTAATAATTATTAATATTGTGACTAATTCATTTAACCATCTAATATAGTATTGATGCGGAAATACATCGACAATACACCACCATGGATTAATCCAGAGGATTTAAAAGATATCTGTTCTTCTTATGGTAATGGAACTATTTTTATCATAAATGATTTTCGTGTTTGTTTTCCACACAAATTACACGTACATATTTTATGTTTTTATATTAACGTATTCGTTATCAATATTCACCGCTTTACTTTCATGTGCCAAACATTTGAATTAATATTTTTAAGTGTCTGATGAAGGCGTAGTACCAATAAATATCATTGTAACATTATCATCATCATCACCATTATAATTATCATTATACTTTAATCACCTTCACAATAATCTTCAGTGATAATCTCTTAAACTTGTTCCTGATTAATTTCAATGGACGTCGTAACTCCCGGTCAATGACACTGCATATTTTTATTTATGGTTTTAATGCAGTGTACTACTTAAAAAGAGTTGATATTACAGATGTTATATATGTGTTGTAATGTTGTAAGACCACTGCATAATCAAAAGTGACACAATTTCTTTTCATATATATGGCTAAAAAAAGCCTCATTGTCAGTATTTTCAAGGAATGTTTTTTTCTTTTCTTGTGACACTTACGAAAAAATACACTTAGTACGTCAAATAATTGTAGGTTGAATAATACTTTTCCAAAATGTGTAGATAAGTTTTACGTGATAATTGTTATCTAATCCAATCGATAGAATGAAACAAGTATAAGAGCACGTAGTGATTTATTCTGTGAAAAAAGAGTAAAGTGAGAACAAGAATATCATGTGCAATCATTTCAAACGTTGAATCAGAAATTTTTTATTTTTCTTTTTGCACTTGATTTAGTACTTGAACGCATTTATTGTAACCAATTATTCACAGTTCTCTGAAATGATAAATCCGTGCTATGTTAAATGATGTAAATTGTTGTCAAAGTTTTATTGAATCCAACAATCATACATATATTGATACAGATTAATCACCATAACAGCAATAAACAAAATTAATATGCACTTTACCGATACAATTATGCACAATTGATGCAAGTCGATGAGCTTCACAATTGACAGTGTAGAACAGGTTCTGCCGGTTTTACTTAGGTATATCTACTTAGGATCGCAATGTATGGCTTCCATTATAATGCGTTGATACGTTGATAAACACCAGCTGTTGTAATAAAACGGAGCAAGACATTTTTTTTGTTATTATTTATTAGCTGTCACAGCTCATGCAAATTGCAAATTGTCTACACACATTGAAAAATTTATTCAAAACACCGGACTTGTTTCAATAAAATATATCCACCAAGGTTTCTGTGTTCGCGTTTATAATTCATGAAGAAAAAAATGGAAAAATAAATATATAAAAAAAGCAATGGAATGAAATATCTATGAAATTATTCAGAAATATTTTCATCAATTTCTATTCAATTAGCCGCACATAGTTAATTGTTCTATGTACATTATAAAAAAATTAAACAAGGTCTTTAGCGTACACTATAATGTTTGATGATGTCTGTACAGTCAACCTTCTTGTGTCAATCTTTTTGTTCATGTATGTCTTTTTTTTTAATATAGACGAGGTTGAGAAAGCACCAGCAGACGGTTCTGCAGATTTTGAACGAGCAATTAGTTTATCTGGATATGGAAAATTTAATTATTTACTTCTTCTGGCTATTTTGCCTGCTGGCTGGGCGAGTATTTATGGATCAACGTCAATGTCATATGTTTTGCCGTCAGCGGAATGTGATCTCAGTCTCACAATGTTTGATAAGGGACTTCTCAACTCTATGCCATTTGCAGGTGAATTCAAAAAGATCTTTGAACAAATACAAAAATCAGTAGTGCAAGAACTATAATTTTATCGAAATTGAAATTGGGTATCGCATCTACGAAATAAATGAAATGAAATAGAATTAAAAATTGTCAATTTTGATATGTAATATTTAAAATCGTTACCCAAAAGTTGCACCCGTATTTGATCTAAATTCACGTCCTGATTATGCACGACAACATAAACATTTTGTCATTTTTATTTTATAGTCGCGATGTTATAGATAAAAACAATATTTAATAATTTATAATATGAAGATTGTTTAATTATCTATAATCAAAAAAGATATTGCATTACGTAATTTCTTATTATAGATTTTGTAGTAGAATAAAATGTAATCTTTTCAATCATCTGTTTCTTCATGACACAGTTTTTGCCAACTTTATATAATTGTCCACTCAAACGAAAACGTTTAAATTTGTGTATTGCATACAAAAAAAATATCACATACCTGATCTAAAGTAACTTCTTCTATGATTTCAAATTGAATTTCGTTATAAACATGTGTATCAATTCATGAAAATATGAAAAAAACATTTCAGGTATGATTGTAACTGCTTTCTTCTGGGGTTTTCTAACCGACACGTATGGCCGTAAAAAAATTCTTACTTGGGGATATTTGACAACGTCAATCATCAGCTTAGCCAGTAGCTTCAGTCACACTTCATGGCTATTGATATTATTTAAATTTCTCAATGGCATTGTGTAAGTAAATGCAATTAATATCTGACCTATTTAATCGCAATTAATTATTGTGCTGTCATTTATAAATAACTATTTTTAATATTAAACTATTAAATCATACCAGGATATCCGGCCCTTATGCAGCATTGATGTCATATCTAGCTGAAGTCCACGGTGAAAAACAAAGATCCCGGATTTATATGTGGCTTGGAGTATTTTTTTCCTTAGGTCACATCTCCATACCATGTAAACAAATGTCACTGAACAAATTCTTCAATATTTCTTATTCAATATTCACAACTGAATCAATTGATCATATTAAATTATTTATTTAGGCTTGGCATGGTTGATAATTCCCAATCAATGGAACGTAATTCTCTTCAATACAACAATACATTTAACATCGTGGCGCGTATTCTTGGCACTCTGTGCAATTCCAGAGATATGCGCATTTGCAACACTTTCATACTTTCCTGAAAGCCCTCGATATCTTCTATCGAAAGGACGTGATTCAGAGGCACTCGATGTTTTTCGTCATATCTACTCACTGAATACTGGAAATGATCCCAAAACTTATGCGGTAAGTAAACAAATCTCACGTAATTTCACCGTACGTTTTTTTTTTTTTTTTTTTTTTTCGTTAATTGAGGAATCATATTTCCTCAATTCGCGGGATCTCTTCACGATCCTTCTTTCTCTCTCAGCTCAATCGTATGACCGAGAGAACTCCCATGCTCGGTTGAACTCACTTCCTATTGAATGAAAAGCGTGAGCACTTCAATAAGAGCCCAATTATCTCTGTGTGTGACCCATCCAGAATGGTTTTTGGTCAACCAGTTTGCAAAACAGGTAGTAAAAAACCGTGAATGATGCTAATGCCAAAATACTATATTTATTGTGAATTATACTGTTGTATTATTAAGGGCTTGATATTATGATCATTCAATGCTGTAATAAATATTTTCATTTAATGAATTAGGTGACAAGTTTAAGTAATGAAGACTTTGTTAGCAAGCATGGCACAAGCTTGATGCATAATGTCAACGGTGGTTGGCAGCAGATGAAACCACTTTTCAAGTCACCGTATATACTCAGATTAATACTAATTAGTGCAATTCAATTTGGCGGTACCATTGGGTAATATATTTTGTGCAATATTTTAGCTGAAAATTATATAATGGATATTAGTGTTTATTTCATTATTGTATTATTATTATTTGATAGATCAAACACACTTAGATTGTGGATGCCACAGCTATTCTCAATGATTGAAACATATGAAGAATTACACCCCCAAAATATTTCTGGACCGTATCCATCTATTTGTACTATGTTGGAACGAACCAATACAACCTTTCATAATGTCAATACATTTGTGAATCATACGATGGTAGTGGAGAAAATATGTGCGCCGGTTAGTTGTTATTATAAACATTTGTATAAATGAAAATAGTAAGTTGAATATACCTTAAAATTTATATGAAAAATTGGAAACAAAATTTTTTACAGGTTGTTCTGAATTCTACGGTTTATTTGAATTCAATGGTGATTGCTATGACTGGAGTTATTGGATATACTCTTGCGGGATCTTTAATTAATTGTGCTGGAACCAGGACCATTATGGGTATGTCATCGTAAATGAAATTTGCATGAATATTGTTTCAATTCACTATGTAATTTGTTTTACATTTTTGTTATGTATATTTATTTGTGTTATCCAGTATTTTGTTTCCTTACTGCCGGATTGTGCTGTGGAATTTTATATTGGGCCGGAGATTCCAATGGAATATTAGGAATATCATCGGTGTTCGTTGCACTTTCAAGTATTGGCGGCGCTGCAGTTACAAATGTTATTGTTGATAATTTTCCAACTAGTCTGAGGTATTAAAATTAAGGAAAATTATTTTCATTATGATAATGGTTCATATCAATAAAATATTGAGATCAGAAACCTTGAATCCATAAATAAATTCAAAATATATAAATATCCTAGAGCAATGGCGATCGCTATGACAATGATGATGGGCAGAGTTGGCGCAGTCGTTGGAAATCTTCTGTTTCCTGTTTTATTTAAGTGGAGTTGCTTAGGACCATTTGGAATGATTGGTGTTGCTTGTCTTGGTACGTATTTCCATAAATGAACAGATATATATATATGTAATTCATTCAACTTGACAAAATAGCTGATTATTTCCCATTTATTCTTGTCCAGTTTGTTCAATTTTGGTGCTATTTATTCCACGATTGAAGTCAAACCTCAAAGTTACAATCCATTCAAATGGGAAATAAAAAATCATTATAATATATTTTAAGTTATTGAATGTAAATATTAATAAGTCATTTTAAAATTATTATAATACCTTATGATAAGAATTGACGTCCAATAGATCCTATGTATTCTAAAACAAAAATATGTGTTATAAGAAAAGTATTTGACAAATCTGTCTTTGCAGTTTGTTATTATTTAACCTGTCAATTCTTCTTATTATTTTTATTATATTGTATAATAAAAATCAGAAACTCTATGGCAATACTACTTATTTATATCAATTTTGCCATCCCTATCCGATCGATGATAAAATAGAGTGACGAGAATGAATGAGACAGAGAGAAGTCGACATTTTTAGCACAGCTGTAAATGTAGCGCTGCTGTTCTGGCTTATTCATTGGACTTTATGTCAAAATATTAATGACAAGAGATTGTGTGTAATTAGGTTATATGTGTATACGCAAAGTGTAATCCAAAGTACCCCAATGTGCAACAGGGTATTTACAGCTGAAAAACTTGTACTGGTAGAAAATAATTTGGAAATATTGAGTATTAGTGGTAATAGTGTATTACTACTTTCTCAATACGACAAGGATCTACCATTATTTAATTGTGTTGAAGAGCGGACTCATAGTAACAAAAAGGATGTCAAGTAGAGGTTGTTGAGTTCAATATATTTTGCTTCAGACCATATTATGAACAGTCGACCTAACAATTGAGGCGGCAGTATATTTATTAATAGATAATAATAAAGTATGGAAAATATGTACGAAAATGGTAATTATCAAATAGTAACAGATACTCATGACATGACAACGCTTGATATACAAAAGGAGGTAATTATACTTTGTCGTATAAACGCATTCACGCTATACATACAATATAATATATACTAGTGACTTATTTACATTCCATTCAATATTCATTAACTCCAATAAATGTTAAACAGATAATCAAGCTACTTTTATTCACTATGTATGATTTTATTGTCTTTCTAATTAGGACTCACTTCTTGATCATATGGAAATATCAATAGTTGAAGCAGAAAAACGTGCCAATGGCGGATTAAACTTGCGAGAATTCTACACTGTATATCTTGTTGAAACCAAGTTAGTTACAAATTAATAAAATAATGAAGAATAAAACACGATATTATATATTTATCAACTTTTGTTTATTTATATTTAGAGTAATAGATCCAGACTTTAAGGATGCTTTAACAACAATTAGTTCATTGTGGAGAAGATATACCGAGTTTGAAATGCTCAGAAGTTATTTGGAGATTACATATCCGTTCGTAGTATTACCACCATTACCTGAGAAGAAAGTTCTTTATGCATGGCAAAAAGTAACAACCGATACTTTTGATCCTGATTTTATTGATAGAAGACGAGCTGGTCTTGAGGTATATCCATCAAAAACAATATGATAATCAAAACCATAATGAAATACGACACAATTCCAAAATAACATATTATATATTTATCCATTATGAATTATTGCTAGAATTTTTTGCTGAGAGTTGCGTCACATCCAATTCTATCAAAAGATACTCATTTAATAGGATTCCTTCAACAAAGAGACGGTTGGAGAGAGAGTATAAAAGAAAGTCGTTATTTACAATTAGCTGAAACCAAATTTAAAGCTTTAAGTGTTGCTGTGAGATTGCGCAAACCTGACAAGCGTTTTGAATCAGTTAAAACATATGGACTGGAACTTCAAGTAAGTATTTGTAAGCATTTACATTTATGAAATAATATATATATATAATTTAATAGAAATTCAAAATCAATTACAGAACAATTTATGTAATCTTCTTCGTGTTCGTGCAAAACTCGCCGAACGTCAATACACAATTTATAAATTGCACGCGAATTATGGTCGTGTGTTTAGCGAATGGAGTGCAATAGAAAAAGAACTTGGCGATGGACTCCAAAAATCTGGACATTATATGGATTCATTGGCCGCAACGATAGACAGTCATTTAGAGGAGGAAGAGTTAATTGCGGATCAATTAAAGGAATGGTTATTTGGCGCCTCGGCATTGCAAGCTGTTGTAAAACGTCGTGAAGTTTTGCAATTAGCGAAAGATGCAGCCAATGATAATTTGACAGGTGCTTATGAACAAAAAGAAAAAGCAATTCAAGGTATTGATATTCATCCATTTTTATTTCATTTTTCTCCATCATTCAATATAATAAGAATTAATAAAAGTCTTCAATTTCTACAGGCAAATCTGGGATTATGTCACGTTTATTTGGCTCAGTAGATACAGAAGAAGTTCGGGAATTAAAAGTAAATCAATTGGAGCATAGAATAGCACAAGATGAAGAAGCTGTTAAACAAACTGAAAATGATTTAGCGCAAGTGTCTTCAAAGTTTACTTATAAGTATTTAATAGTAATATGTATATCGAAAGTGATTGTAATTAATGAGTGTATTTGATAACAGGTCGTTTTCCGAGAAAGCAATGATGGACATTGAAAGATTTCAGAGTCAAAAGAGCATTGACTTGAAGGAAACACTCGCAACTTATTGTGTTCTGCAGTTCAAACTCGCTAGAAAGGTATTTAGGATTAAATTTGTTTTATTTTATATGGAAATTTTTGATCACTGTAATCTGTCATGTTTATTCATATAATATCTTACTCAGGGCTTTCAAGCTTGGCAACATATCAAACAATGTTTGGAAAGTATGCCATGAGAATATCAATAAAGTACGTAAAAAAACAGGAAATATCCGAGATCTAATTGGAATATTTATCATTAACACTTGAATGAACGATAACAATAATCTTCTCACTTTATGCAATCCACCATTATATATATATACATATATGTACATTCTTGCATTTAATATAAACAAACGTGTTGTAATTCAATAATTACTAAATAGTAAATGGAATAATTAATAATTAATAATATCGAATTGAAAACACGTTATGAATAATTTCTTCGAATATATAATATTTAGTGTTTATAATATGTGTAAATTTCATTTATTCTTGTTAAATATTTATCCACACAGGTTTGTTGATATAGATTTTATTGTGAACTCATTATTAATAATTTATTAATAACGATAAGAAAATAATTTTATGTTAAATTAATATTATACAGGCATAAGATAAAAGTGAACAAAAATGAATAATAAAATATATGCAAATTATTAAAGCAATATCGCGATACAAAATATAACAAAGTTTTTTTCTCTTCTCTTTATGAAAAATATGATAATGAAATTGGTGTGCGGCAATTAATAGCGCAAATAAATTCAATTGATTCGCACCTGTTGTGTAATTTTTTTTGCCTTTATACACAAGTATGTACCACGCAATATAAAACAAAATATTTCAGTTTGAAATAAAGAACACAATATATTTTCTTCCGAAAAAACTATTGACACATTTAATATCGTAGGTAATTGTGCGCTTCTGCAAGTGAAAGTCACGTATAAAAATAATCGGTTTTATGCATGGGTGAACATGTGACCGTGGGGAAAATCAACGGTTTCAATTAATTAAAAGTAAAAGTGTGGAAAATACAATGACAGTGAAAAAGGTCCTTGCATGTAAGGTCACATCTCTGTTAATATCGCATTATCAAACTGTATGTGAATCATTTAAACAACATAAACGACTTTATTCCTCATTCAGAAATAGTCTATAAAATAGATTTGAATTTATATATATACGTTAAATTCATCATTCTGAAAAATAAATATTGATTAAATACATTATTAATGACATCATATTGTACAAGTGATATTTTTGCGCCATCTGTTAAAATATACTGAGCACTGTCTGTGTCAACTTCCGTTCGCCTTGTAACTATTTTCTATCGTGAGATATAAATGGAACGTTTTAAAACTATGTAAATCATCGGCTCTACTGCTGATTTATTATTGTGGACAATAAATATAAAGTCGGATATCAAACTAGGTATAAATATTGGCCATATTTATTCATATATTTATATATTTTATTTTAATAATGACATCATATAATAATTAAAAAATTAAGTATAAAGTGTACTTTAATAATTTTATATGATTCAATGTATTGAATTTACATTATTTGCCATTTGAACATTTATATATATATATATATATGTATACATATAGGTCGCTGTGAAATAGCGAAATGTGGAATTCGATCAAATCCCTAGTTATTTGATTAAATTGCACTTAAAAATTAGACAAAACACTCCGTAATTTAGTGAAATAACTAGGGATTCGATTAGATTCTACATTTCATTATTGCACTGCGACACATATATATATACTTAAATAAATGATATCACAGCATTCACTTTTATAAAACCATTTCAATCAATTCACATAATGGTTGTAAGTATCTATTATATGGCAAATTATATTATCATATTTAACATCAACTAGCAGTCTTACTATAAAACTCAAAACGAAAAAATATGTATCAATAAATCTAAACTCATTTTATAACACGTTTTTTTTACATAAGTTTAAACCATAATATACAGCACATAGCGATAAACAATTGTAATTAATTCACATAAGATTTATAGAAAAGTATTAATAGGTATATCAAATTTTCATACCCACTTTTCACAAAATTCATTATTCATCTTAGTCAATATTTTTTTTTATTTGTTCAAACGAGTCTTTGCTCACCACCATTAGCAATATAACATGTCGTCATTGAGTATTCCACCTGATTGTCCTCGATATCGCTCATCACTAGCTCCCCAGGATTCCTCTGTCTCGTTGTCAGTTTAAAGACTTTCGTGCCTGGAAGCCATTTAAACATAGTCCACCATTTCTTTTCATATCCAGTAAAATACTTGGCTTCCCTAATTCTCGCTACATCACCATTCAATGTCACTGTTGTATTGTCATTATCATTGTCCTGTAAAGACTGCGTATTTTCTGTTTGCTCAATTGGTGGTAATTTTTGCATCGAAATCAGATCTACAGAATTTTTTTTATCAGTAATTAAACTGGTTGATTCCACACCAGCAACTCGATTCAATTCCGTTGTCAGGAGTTTCGACATTATTTCTGATTCACCCGCTATCAAGCTACTTTGTCGCCGGGTCTCATCACGAACGGAATGTCCCGAACAATCTGAGCATTCACGAGCAATTGCTGTGCCGCCTGTCATTATACTTCTTGAGCCAAAGTTCCCATTATTTCTTTGATGAGATCGTGAAGGGCTCGAGTATGATCTTTGATCGTGATGTCGCCTTGATGATTTTAAACTACCGCAACTTTTTGAAAATGTTTCCTGTATATAATACAATCATTTTATTATGATGGATATAAATGAACGATGAGTTTAAAGACGTTGATATATTTGATAGATGCCGTGTAAAATCGTTGTGTACTTACCCTAAATGCTTCACGAAATTTATTCGACATGATGTTATATAGAATTGGATTGATGGTTGTTGAAACATAATACATAACACCGGACACATAGGTGAATAGGATGTAAAGGAATTGCATCCATTTACTTTTGGACGTAACATGATCGCTACCTGTGCCATAGATTGCAATAAGACGTTGAACGTGAAATGGAGCCCAGCAGATAAAAAACGCCACCACTACAGCAACTGAAAAGTAATAAAATATCTATAATAACCCAACAGATAAGATCAACACTTAAATGTCACATGGTATCATTTCATGACGATGGGATGTTTTTGGGGAAACAAAAATGAGATTTTTCACGCATCACCTCATTCAATCTGAACTTTCACAATTTGCACAAGTCAATTTTGGTCTCTGTGTGATCTTCAATGGGTCCTAAATGAGATGTGACATTTAAAAGTTAACGCTTATCAAATAATTTATTGTCGCAATTAGCTATTGATTTTCGTTTCAATTTCCCAATGCCATGAGGTGGAAAAAGAGAAAAACACGTGGAATATTGAAATACACAATTTGATTTTTGCATACTGCTGTTTCTTTAATGCGGATAGTTGGATATAGACCTCAACATCTTATCCAGCTTTGATATTCCCAGGCGAAAGTTAATTTATTATGGCCGAGTTTGATGTAATGATAATATTTGCTTAGAATAGTAATCGTTGCAACGGCGAATATAAATGCAATATTGCATCTATCATCGTCTACACCTTAATGAGAAATACAATTAGCACGCACAAGTTTCTACATATTCTATAATATTTCCATTATGTGTTTGTTGTTCTTTGATGGTGATGACAAAAACAAAGAAAAAAAAAAATACCAAGAAGTGCATCGACTTTTTGCATACATTTGAGTTCAATTCAAATCATAAATCATCATTCTTTATATGTCTATTCATTCTGTTTATATTTAGAAATAAATTTATGCGTATGCATTTGCAAATATACATTGATAATCATACCTGTAGCTATGAAAGATTGATTCAATAAGTAGTAATAAGTGTACATTAAAAAACGTCATTGAAATGTAAAATGACATTCATTTGAGACATCAAAGTATAATTAACCTATCTGTAGTTGAAGAGGGGGAAACACAGGAAGTTAGTAGCAACAGCCATATAATTGATTGTGACAATGCAATTGGATTTGAAAAGTGCATCAACCATGGATAAAACTTTTTCACTTTATAAATTTATGTATGATGAAATGCAGAAAAATTGCTAATGATCAATAATAAATTACGCAGTAAAAATTAGAGAAACGTTTCCATTAAATTGTAAAAATGTCGTAATTTCATGAGATTTCAAGAGATGAAATGTAGCCTTGCAATCAATATATTAATGCAGAAAAACGTTTTTTTTTTTTACACGGTATAATATAAATAAAAGAATTATCTAAAGATGCCACAAATTGATGTGTGATTCGATTACAAGACAATTATCGCTTTTGTCATAATTATAGCACATATTCCTCGGAACAATAGTGAGTATATAAAAAAAGTTGATAATTTTGCAATGCTAATCACGTCATAAAATTACTCGAGTATATGTGTATAATATACTTGGATAGCGCTCGCTAGAATTGACTATCATACTCGTGAATAGCGGAACAATATTGTATTGAGATCAATAGATATATTCATATATCTACATATAAAGCAAGTATTATTAATAAATGAGAAGAAAAATAGCTCAATCACAAAAACGTTGAAAGTAATGTATTTTTTTTTGATTCTTGGACTTGTAACAGCAGAAATAAGTAAATAAATATTCAATAGCATTCAATTGCGATGTAAGTCAATGTATTCCATTACTCTGATAATTGCAAAAAATTCCCACTCATGTTCAATATACTTATAAATGCATATTATTATTTTATTTTACTACTATTTCAGTAACAAGTATGAAGGACACTTATAATTCTTGACAACAATTATTCAACGCCATATTATATATTTATTTTCTACCTATTAACAAATTAATTTCATGACCGAATAATATCATTTGATTGTGTCATTTAATGTATTTATGCCGAATGTTTTTATGAAGATGAAAATTTATGTTTCTATCATACGATTATTGTGTCGACATTAATTTTATTTTGAGCTGAATGTAAAGTGAGCGATTTACCGTTTCAAAATGAATGTTGGGGTGTATTTGATTAATATGTTTTACAATGTGGATATTGATGCGTACTTATATTATTATTATTCGGTTTTTTTCATGAACATTACCACGGCAAATCGCCAATTGTATAACAATCGTGTACACACACATTCTAAAGCTAATAGAACTCTATTCTCGATTCGGAATTGACAACCAAACGAGTAGAATGTGACATTAGAAATACTGGTTAGCCAGGTTTTTCTGACCGGATGTGAGTTAATTTAATGTCCGAAACGAAAGAAAAAAAAAAAAAAAAAAGAGGAAAATGAAAAAAGAAAAAACGTCAAGGACACATTAACAAAGAGCGGATCTTTCAATCCAAACACAACCACGACAAATATTCATTTCTATATTTTCTCGTTATCTTTAGGTTTCATCTGATGTCGTATTTATATACAGATATAAATACATGAAGGGACTATAAATATCCGAGTTTAGCGAAGATCGAATAAGAAATTTTTTATTTTTCGTTTTTAAAAACGGAAATAGAATATCATATATATATTCTTAGCTTAGTCATCACAATTCAATCTCATGGAAGAGCGAATTTCGCTTCAAGCTTGGATTGACTTGTAGGTAATCGTATATAAAATCCGTGCATTACACAAACTGTGTGGCGAATAAATTCGAGTTACGACAATAAAGAAATAGGAGTAAGGCCGTAAGAGATATGAGGGTACGAAAAAAATAAAAAATAAAAAATGATAAATTCATATCGGTAAATTATCTATTTTTTTTTTTCATGTATTTTTCCCTCACGTTAAAATGTGAACGGTATATTTTTTAGTTTATCATGCCCAATGAAACCAAAAATTTATGCAGCGAATTGGAATTCGGATAGTATGATGGAATATACATATATGAATTATAAATCAAGTGAATCTATACATGTAGTGTCAGAATGATTGAGATACTGACACCCTTTAATACATATGAATCCTGGACACATGCTTATATATATATGTATCTAGACGTTTATAAAGAGGAGATTTAATTGTATTGAAACATACATTAATGTTAGTCATGTATAAACAATTGTTCGAAACTTTATTTCAACTTTTACGACATTTTAAATTTCAACGACATAATGATAGATAACCTCAAAATTAATTGGACATGCATGAATACTAATATAATCCAATGTATGCTAATGTGAAGCAGAGCGTCATTCAAATTGTTGCATCAATCGTGTATATCAGGTCAAGGTTATGTTTGTGAACATTAATTGTAACATACCGTAAATATTAATATCAAAGTATTGCCATGCTTAACAAAATTTATATATTTGATTGAATATTAAATTATTCCATGTTTATATTTCTCTCTATTCACTATTTTAGTAAACATATTTGTAATAGTAACGAGTATTTGCAGAAGTTGCGATGATAAATCAGCAAACATATTTTTTTTTATTGTCACAATGAATTGGTGAATGAAGAGATAAACAAAGAAAAAGCAAATATCAACGGATGTCCGTTCAAATATCAAATTGGCGGTTATTTTGTATATACGACTATTTGTGATGAATATATGTGTGAGTGGCATTGAATTAAACAACAACGATTTAGATATGTTTTCAACTCGGTCTCCTTATATTAGTTGGACTTACGTTCCTCTGTCATCATCATTAACATTCGTTGACATTGATTTACTTTTTAAATCGGGTGTCATGACCTTTTCACATCACATGAACACAAAAACATAAAATAAAAAAAATTCCGACTGTTAGAATGGTTCAATTATTTGACGCATTAAAATTTTTCTATAATTTAATTTTGGGAATATTTCACGTAGCAGGCGGCTAATTATGTTTTAACGGTCAAACACCTCTTGTGAGTATAGAAAGATTTAAAAAAGAAGGAGAAATACATGAGAACATTAATTATTTTCATTGTAAAATGTTGTTTTTGTCTGGCTGGAAAATAAAAAAGGTGACGGAATATATTCATGGTCCAACGAATAATTTAATTTATGGACACAAGAAAAAAAAAACAAAGAAAAACCTTTTTTTCTCTTTCGTATCGTTTCAAATTCTTCACAAATACCGCTTAAATATTTTACAGAGTTGAACTATTTTCAACATTTCTTCGATATATCAATAATATAAATAATTACACCTACATGAAAAATAATGTGACGTACACGCATATTGTGAGGTACCGTCACCTAAAAAAAAAAAGGAGAAAGACCATCCAAGGATCAATATCAAATGTAATGAAGGAACCATCATATTGACCCTCTACACAAGTTATATATTTTAATATTGGCGATGCATGTGAAACTTAAACTAAAATCGATGACTACTGTGGACGGATGATTGTGACATAGGTAACTAACTATTTCATAAGTCATAAACTGTTTTTAATTCAATTTTTACTGTCGTTTATATTTTAGTTTTCCATTATTCCTAGGTAGCAAAAAAATTTGCTTCTAACAAAGTTCACTGTTCTATTTATCTTTTTGTACTCGTTTTTATGCTGGAGGAAATGTTTGTTTAATCATATAAAATTAATGTTCTGTTGATGAAGCTGTTGAAGATTAGTATGTTGTTAAACACTGACAAAATATACCTGACATTATCACGAACAGTGTCCAAATGTATATATAACGTTTATTCACTCATGCGGTTCACCTGCATATACATATATACGTAATAAAACATTTTGTATATAAGGATAATCATAATTTTTGATAATTTAATTGGTTGAATGGCAGATAAGTAAATGAGTGAAAATAATATCATGCAAAAATAGATTTATTACCTCAAATTAATTAATATATTTTATGAATATATTATTTGTTCAATTGTCTGAATGGAAGTATTTAATTGAGGGGAAGAGAAGTATTGAAGATATATATAAAAAATGAAGGACCCAGAAAGATACTATATGTGTAATCGATTCTCCAATAAATTTGTGATATATAGAGAGACACGTCTGAACTTTTATGACACTTGGCAATTTTTTTCAAGCCGCCTTTCACACTTATCTTTTACCAGTGCTCTTCGCTCCCCTCATTTTTATTTGGCAAACGCATCAATTGCATTACTCTATAATATTTATTGAATCCTTCAATTGAGTCAACTGGAACACAATACTAAAAAACAAATAAACATTCTATCAAATTAATTGGAATTCTATTTATTGTTATATTAATAAAAATTTTAATCATACTTGATTGATTTCAGATTATTGAAATGCGTTTGAGAAATGTGAATGAAGCTAAATAAGAGCTAATGGTGGAATAATAAAGAACGAGAAGACTAATACAGCAGCTGTTGTGTAATCGATGAGGGAACGAACGGTGAGCACCTGTGTACATATTTTTAATTTTATATCATGGATATTTGAGTGAATATATGTGAATATATGGTGGACGATATTTCATTGTGCATTTTAGTTTGGTAGTAAAAAAACATTGTGATATCAGTATGACCTGTTAGATAGGCAGTTGTAATACTGTCATAGAAGAATTCCCATCCAATAATGGATCATTTGTTATGATATTATGAGATATAAAGTTTATCTCGTCCCTTTCGCATTTTTTGGGATACTGCGCCATTATACTAAATATGAATGGCTTATAAGACATTGGAAGAAGAAAAAGTGAGCAAGTGAACAGAACAAAAGACAAAAAAAAAACTAAAAGATTAATTTTCGTTTGCTGATGATTCTGCGTAGATATTGTCGTCAATAGCTGAGAGTAGAGGGGAAAAGAGTATGTTGGAAACTCGAGAAGAATTACTGCACCCAGGTGACATGTTATACTTGTAAATATCTGAGTTCACATTGTCAGAATAATAATAAATGTGGAAAACGAGGGGTTCAAAACGACCCCAAGGTCTTATAATATCCACCGAAATCTCGAAAGATTATTTAATGGATGTATGAGAATTCATAAATATTTCAGTGATGTATTTTGGAAAATATTGGTCAACATATTCTTTTATATACTGTCTATATAAAAGTAGTGGTAGTCAAAAATAAGTATTCTCATCAATGTATTCTATAACAATCAATGGTGATTGCACAGATTATATATTTCTATTACATCTGAATTATTCCCCTCTGATTATATATACATATATATATTTTTTTCTCATCCGATTATTATAATTGAATTATCTCAAAGTATATCCGTAATTTACCATTCATCATTATTCAATTTTGGAACCCATCATGAGCACGTGTCATTCATTAGTAGTCTTATTTTTTCAGAGATAAAATATGTAAAAAGATGTAATTTATATACAGTACAATATAGGTTTTACGTAGAGCAATTTAAATAATTCTCAAAACTTTACCGAGCATTTTCAAAACACGTCTGGATGACTTTCCAGTATGATGACGACAATTCCACCTTTTTTTT
>CAJUYH010002056.1:0-23369 GCA_910591685.1 Galerucella tenella | reverse complement strand
TTTTTTTTCGATTTTCAACATTACCAGCACTGCCTTGATTTCTTATATTTCGTTTTTTCATCATATCCGATTTCTTTAATTTAATACCGATCATAATATATAACACAGTAATCACTGTCATTGGCACAATGAAAAATAACAATGTTGACAATTCGAATGAATGTTGAATAACAATTGTTTTGAGTGTGCAAACAACCATATCAGGACTGATATGTAAATGTTCAACAATACCAAATTGTAATGCTTGCGGTATTGCAAAGCACAATGCCACTAGCCAAATTACCAATATTAATTTTATAGCACGTGACAATTTTGACATTGTGTGTGATAAAAATGGATGGCAAATTGCAACATAACGTTCTGCGGTGAATGCAGTAATAGTTAATACACTCGCGTTTGCCGAACACTCAGCAGCTAATCCACGTACAATACAAAATCCCTCGCCAAATATATATGGATATTTGGACCATACCAGATAAATTTCTGCAGGTAAACCCGATATCAATAGCAACAAGTCGGACACGGCCAAACTGAAGAGATAATAATTTGTCGCTGTGTGCATTGATTTGTTGCGTACAATAATGATACACGTGCACACATTGCCAATAGTTCCCGTGAGAAATATCAACAAATAAATTATTGTCACTGGTAATACGATGTGCATTCCATCACGTCGCGCTCCAAAAATACGATAAGCAGCATCACCACTCGATACATGCGATGGTGTTCTCGTCGTTGTTACTAATTCCGTAATATTCCAAATAGTATTTATTGCAGACTCTGATGTCATTGTCTCATCCATGATTAGATACAATTTCAATATCACTTCAAGTGATCATCATGTATTGAACCCGGTTAAGTCATCAATTTCTTATATTGCAATCCACAATTGTGTATTAAAGTTATTTTTCATAAGTCCCCTCGCAATCGTACAACACATTATTATATATAATAATTATTCAATACATATAATTATTGATATTATTTTGGCCGAAATGTTAAATCACTCGAAGAAATATGAAAAGAGATTACTACTTCCGCAAAATGAATATCATCATTTTGTTTTTTTTTTTGTATGCTTTGGATTTTTACAAATATATGAACAATCAGGTTTTTTATTCGCTTCCTTTTTTTTCCTTTATTATTTGGTGAGCTCAATATATGAAACAGCGCCGTGAGAATACAAGTGAAGACTGTTCAGCGATGATGTGTCTAAAGCGGTCAAGCTACTTTGCCGCGTGTGCTTATAGTGGGGAAATATTCTCAACCATTCTGCGCCGGCGGATGAGATAGTAGTACAGACGTACGTCGATGTGTAACATAGTGACAATAATATACGTATGCAAGCTCAATCTATCCTCCAGTAGGATCATAACACATTCGTGCAATATAATGTCAGCACCTAAATAAATATTTCTATAAATCTCATTTATTAATAATTATCACGTATAATAACACTGTATTTTTACAATAATTCAAGTTAATCTATTATTATTTATATTATTCAATGTTTATAATCATCTAATATATTCGATAAAGTAAGCAGTATTATGAATAATTTTTGACGGTGAAAATAACAATAATAATACAACCATTTTATGGGTATATATTGATGATAAATTTATTGCTTGGGGATTTTCCATTTTTATCCGAGAGGGTTTGAAGCATCATCCTAATACATAGTCACTTTTATTTTTCTTTTAAATGGCCACGAATATATTAATTCAATAGTCAATTTTTACTTATTTATTTGTTGTTTCTCCGTTTCTATATCTTACAATGGAACAATTTAACTTTCATCCTTATAATTAAAGTTATCTCATAATTCTGTGTCGTGGGTTTAAGGTTTGTGTTTAGGAATTTTTTTATATTCCTCGCAACATGATCGAACCACCCATTGTGAATACGTCATCTACTATACCTGAATGATTGGTAAAAGACCAATTATTCCATAGATTGCCCAAGACTTGTGGGTTAATCCTATTATATATAGTTGGTGTCCGGGTATGAACTCTATTTATATGTATTCAGACATATATCTATAATTAACTCCCTATTGAATCATGCTGTGGAATAACGTTTGTTACGTGATAAGGAAACATAAACGATATCGACAGGTTAGAGAGTATATGACAAAAAAAAAAAGAAGTCTTTGGGTGCCCGTCTTTATCCCCCGGTTGATCACAAACCAATGCCCAGACCTCACATTTATGTTCCACATATTTTTTTTGTTTCAGACTCTATTCCGTCTCGTTTAGATGAAGAGCTCCACACATAAATTTGTGAAGGGTGAAAATGAAATCAATTGCTTATCCATTTATATATATATATATATATATATATATATTATTTTACGTTGATGATGTGCGTTTTGAATTCATATCATAACAAGAAAGAAAGATAAAATGTTTCTTTATTGTGTTCATACTTCATTGCACGTTAATTACAACACCATACTCTTATTCCCTTCTATGCAATCGAACATTTTTCTACCACACTTCAAGTATTTATGTTGAACATTGATGAAATAGAAAAATATATACTGGCGTGCGCGGATTATTAACAGGGACAAAAAAAGTTACGTGAATACGTGTGGAAGATCATTTATTTTTCGTTGTATTACACATCTGACTTGTTTTATTTTTTGTTTGGAGTGTAAGGTCATATTGTGTCGATTTGACTATTATATAGAATACTTGGACAATGCGACAACAAAGAAGGAGAGGCTACAGTGGAGAGCAAGATGAAGGAGCATATAGGCAGGAATGTAAGAGGATGGATCATGAAGTGAGAGAGGGAAAGAGTCGAAAAAGGAAAATGTTGTTAGTTGGAAAAAGAAGAGTGTCAGGAAGAGAGGGGACAGGACTTTGATTTATTGCACAGTGAATTCTGAAATGTTGTCTTTTTTTTTCCAGTTCTCGGAGACGAGTCCATAGTTGAATGAAAAAGCCGTGGGAAAAATAATAGTGAATAGCGCACAATTTTTCGCGTCAGGAATATATGAATAAAATAATTTATAGTTTGTGCGAGATTATGTGTGGGTATAAGAATGAAATTTGAATTTCAATCAATAATAAATTAAATGAAGAAGTAACGTGGAAGTAGGAATTATCTCGGAATTCATGAGTATCAAACAAAAGATGGAAGAAGTTCTTACCGAAAGCCTCGAGATTGTAGCAACACATCAGATTTACAAGGGAAAATAATTGTAATCCCTAATTAAATTCTCCCCAAGTGATTTCGAAGTTTGTTGAAGGTATTTCCGGAATGAGAATAACAGAGACGCACAGAAAAGAGATAGGATGAGACAGCCAAAGGGATTTATGTGAGATAAAGAGAAGTGTATTCCAAACCAGGATGAATGTGTGTAAATGGAATGTAGAAAAACAAACCTGTATTATACCTCCATAGTATTTATAAAAGTGGAATAACAAACATGTGTGAAAATTTTGTGAGTTCAAGTTATCACTTTGACCGCTGACTTCTCGAAAGTTACTACCATAACTTGTTTTCTCTCCTTCTTATATCCACACTTGAATGAATAAAGATGAGAGTGATACAGGATGATGTGAATCTGTCCTGCAGTCAGTGGAATATATTGTCCTTGGAAATTTTATTAAGAGCACGCGACATGATGATAAATGACATCACAGCAGAACTGACCGCACAAAAAATATCTTTCCACTATACACATTCAATGATCACTTTCGTTTTTTTTTTCTTTTATTTTTTTCCATCGATTTTCAGATAAAATATTTTATAACTTGTACATCAAATTACTTGACGTATAACTCACAATATTTTGTTTAAATTTTCCCACTTTATAACAGAGTAATTATAAAATTACACTTTAATCTTCAGATTTACACAGTGGATCTAATCATTTTTATCGTATAATTCTAGATGTATAAAAATTCTCATTAAATCTCTTTTTTTTTATCGACAGAAAATTAACTTATTCTTTATGACTTTTTGCCTCTCTCTCTCTCTCTCTCTCTCTCTCTTCATAGAGATTAGACTACTCTCGAAATTTATTTTTACAGTTGGAAAAAGAGAAAAAAAAAAAACAAATACTATTTCTTATTTCATTTTTACATGTAACATGGTAACAAAAAATATAATAGTGAATTTACGTGATACAATTTATAACTACACCATATACACCATATAGTGGAATTCTCTTTTCTAGATTTTCACGATGTGATCGTTCGCGCATATCTTCTTCGCTTTGTCACTCTGAATAAATGAGTGAGCATTACCTGGCAAATGTTCTCAATGTTGAATTCCCAGCCGGCAAGAAAACCGATTACGGTCGTTGGATGTACCACCTCCGTATATAACAAACATACATACATATATTTTCACTCTCGATCTCTCCCTTTTTTCCTCCCTCTCACTATTTCACTCGCTGTCCTCTTTCTCCACATTAATGACGAAGAGTGAAACCGTGCGAATTTGAAAAATAACGATCGGCATTTGTTTCATAAGGTCTTTCCCTTCAATCGCATGATTATCTGACAACAATCATTCTGTTCTTTAGCGTGAAAAATTAATTGATGTTGCAATATAAATACTTTTCTCAAAATCAAACAAGTATATAACCTATAAAAAGTTTTCTTAATAGTTATTTAACAATAATAATCATTAATGGCATAAATTTCGTCAATAACTACCTATTACTGTTACATCTCATTAAATAAAAAATCGAACAAATAAATTACAGGCCTTTTTTCGTCTATGAGTAATTTGTTTGAAATATTTTTAATTATATCGATTAAGTGAAATCAGAGTTGATAATTTGTCACTTCATGCTCGGTCGCATTTCAACCTGGATATGAAAATAATGAGCGAACGTTAATTAGAATTGAACATGACAATGTGGTGTATGCGTTGTAGAATATATTGATATGACTCACTTGAAATGCATCTGTGTATCCGTGATAGTTGTATACGCCACCGAGTATATAACGATAGTAACCTTCATGTCCAATTCGATATGTTCCTGAGAGTGCATCCAAAGGGATTGCCCATGATATTTCTGCATGACTAGTTCCGAAAATAACTGATACTCTTCTCCAATAGAATCTTATTATCAAAGAAAAAAAAAGTATTTAAACATATATGTATATATAACATAGAAGATGAAGAAGAGATGAAAAGAGCAACTGTTTATTTTTTTATATGTCTTATTTTTTTATTATTTTACCTCGTCTCCCAATCTGCATCAGTCGCAATCACAATCCAATGGCCATCCACTAACTTTTCAATCGTCAAAAAACTTCCGCCTGTCATGAGATTATTTTGCGGATGTCCGGCAATCTGTAACATATAATTGGATTCAAATAAAAGTACGATAGTTTATATTGAAGAAATTCAATTGCAATGATATTGAAAATATTTGCTTGTAATATAGAATTGTCTTTTATTCTCAAGCAAAAGATGTTTATTTTTATCTCGTTGGAAAAAGATCTTCACAAATTTTATGATGAATCCAATGACACCTTACTTATTATATTACTTTTTCAAGGATGAAATGGCGATAATTGTTCTTTATGGTGACACGCCATATACTTTCCGTTTAATGGAGTGCATTGGGACTGGTTTTAACGCGCATATATACGTGCTATGTATATATGTATAATACAATATAATATAACACAATATGAATTTGTGCATTGACTTTTCATCATATATGCGAATGGCGTACGCATATTTAGGTCGGGGACTAGTCCGTGCTCGTTAAAAGTTATTTAATCATTTTTGTAAATGAATTTGATGAATAAGTATCAATAAAATAAATGTAAAATTGAATAACTACCAGAAATTTCAATAACCTAACAAAGTATACTCGCTATATATTTATATGCCTGACATAGACGTAATATATTAGCACTCTGTAGATGAAATTGTTCCGAGAATTATGTAACAATATATGAATATATGTTTTGTGTTTGCGTCATTTATTATTGTGCAATTGTAAAAATTATTTTTGCACTAAATTATGAAAATAATTCACGCAACAGTGACATCATACGTAATAATATTTAAATTAATAGAGAATTTGATAGAAATAATATTGAATGAATTGGAATATTTACAAATGTGGCAGTTACAGTGTCGCCAGGCGATACTAATTTATTCGGTTGTGCTATGCAATCACCAAAATTCCCGCCCCACTTTGACGTATCGTAAATAACTGGAGTTTGAAGACTTATCAAATGTGCATGCATAAGGTTTTCCGGTTGCGGTCCTGGCTCCAATTTTATTCTCTATTAAACAAAAATAAAAACAATAAAGACATAAAGTGAAAATAGATTTATCATTCATAATGAAAATATTAAAACATTAGTAGCCAATTGTAACAATAATCAATCAACAAATTAAACTTGCCTTCACAGCTGCTATTGCAAGTTCTTTGTACTGCTGCAAATAAATGTCGAGTGTGTGTGGACCAAAAATAGTTGAAGCGCCTTCATATCTCTGAATCTACAACGATGAATTAAATATAATGCAATTACGGAAAATAATCCCGAGATTGTATAGAAAACTTTTTTATATTTACTTGATACTCCTCTGGAGTTGCAATATAATCGCTATATGTATTGCACAGTCCGGCAATAACAACAATCGGTTGAATTTGCTTAAATAATTTCACAGTAGATTCTATTGTTTCACGCATGCGTCTACCTGACATGGTAGTGAATTCACCGGGCACCCCAACAATCACCAAGTTACCAATCATAGCTAAATGACTTGAAATCACCTTTGGTTGCCATGAATAGGGCAATCGCATCTACCAACAAATACAAACAAGTCATCAAGACAATAATAAATAACAGTTTGACATGAATAATGTTTTTGACATTTAAGCAAATTTATATACGACATTTTACTTACTCTACCAGTCGCAAGGAGTATTGGTTTTGCGCCGTGGCACTCGATGTCCTCGACCGTAGGTGCAGCGACAAAGTCCCTCACCATATTCCACATTGGATTGGATGTTGTTGTGCCTTGTTCAAATGAAAATGAACCCGGCCCATCAGTTGTACCAGCTGCAAAACTGTAGCCCATAGCTGGTAAACAAGCCACAACCTGGATTTAACAAAAAAAATAACCCTCTCTATAAATTACAATATTCAATAATTCCATTTAATTTATTTCACTAAAATGTTTTATTGTCAAATATAAAAATTAATAAATTACCTGCTCATTTGTTTTAGTAGTGTGATTAAAATATTCAGCCTTTTGTCCAGGCATCTTAACATATCGATGCACAATTCGTATTGGCCCGGTAATCTCCAAATTTCGTCCTTTATTCCATATATTCTGCAATCATATCGAAACAACAATAATAATTGAAATTAAAAAGGGTGTTTGTGTACTTTGAATCGGGAAATTAATCAGTAGATAGTTAGTTATTCATTCAAACGTTTTTCTTTAAATCTATGTATGGCAACTTTGTAATAAAGACGTGTCCATATACCTATAACAGTTCACGTGGCTAAAGCCCGTGACGACGTTTTGTCCACGGTGTTTTCATCTACATCGGACTTGTACACACACACATATATAAAATTAACATTATAATAGCGTAGTGTAGAAATGAATCGAGAAACAGTAGGTATCCTAGCAATGAATGATGGTACTGTAGGCGAATACATAGGACCGAAACGAAGCCAAAGTATAGAGAGGGAAAATGAGCGCGCATGTGTGTGTGTGTGTGTGTGTGTGACTAGGTATTGCGTTTGAAATGTATTAACGTGACGGTGAGGGAAAGTGCCGGAACCGCGGAAGGTAAGGCATAGTTGCAAATCCAACCGAGTCCATTATTAAAATGCATAAATATTTGTGTTCCATATGATAAATACTTTCATCTTTTTTATTTTCTTTTCATATCATCGAATCCACAAGTTTCAATTACTTTTGCTTTGCAGAATTCATATTGATTAATTATATATTTTAAAATGACAAAAATTCTAATACAAACGTTATCACAAATATTTTTATATTGCTTTCTATTCATCCAAAATGTTAATATAAGTTGGGAAATGGTATCGAAGTTATTCGCTTTATAATCCACCATCGATTATACGCTTAAAGCACATAACAAAACTCGTTGAATGCACAATAAGCTGTATATACATATATATATAATACGTTTTCCTTCCGCTATGTATCACGTTTCTCCTCTCTTTCTCTCTTTCATGTTGTTACAGGTGAATGCCGAATAGTTGAAATCCATTTATCGATATGACAATTGTTGACTTGGACATTAATAAATCCATGGTGAAATTTGAATGAATATGAAAGTGCTTCATCTATATAGACTATGCTTCCTTCAATTCTTTATTTTCCGCATTCTTCTCATCTATTTCTTTTTCGTTCTTTGTTGCTTACTTGAAAAAATGTCATACGCTCAGCATAACCAATAACATATACCCCATTGTCCTGTTGGAGAAATGACACTCTAATTTTTCTTTTCATTATATTTGCCTTTTTTTATTTCTGTTCCTTTTGCATACTGTTTACTTTCTTCTATTCATGTATTTATATTATATGCATTTGTAAAGACTTTTGCATAAGTTTAAATGACGTGGTACAAGAAAGAATGTCCAAACAAAAAGATCAATAATTTTATTAGATGACAACTTCCGATAGATAGTTTATTATTTATTATTTTTTTCGCAAACACTATTTAAAATGATAATATTGGTAAGTGGACATTTCTATCACTTAATGGTTATTATTATATATTATTATATGTCCCAAGAGTATTCATCTATGTAGAATTCAATGTCGCTGTTATTGTCGTCATCGTGACGATGTTAGCGATAATAACATCGATGCACCGCGTGTGAACGCGAAAAGACGTCTGCTCCCATAATCCATCTTGGATTCGTCGGCATTTTACTTCAATGCGATATATAATAATATATTCAATAAAGAAATGTCGCAAGAATTGTTATAAACATATATGAATGTATATATGTTCATTATTTTCATGGAGTTTATTATTATTTATCTCCCCTCCCAAAATATCAATTGCGAAACATTGAATTAATTATTTTAATTTAATTATTATCAACGGACAACAATACTTTCAACAATTATTGAATTTATTTTATAATTAGAGTGCAAATGTCATTTGCTATAAAAAAAATGGTGTCCCTGCATATTTTTATTTATGTGTATTTGTTTTTGTATTGCACAAATTCACATATAAAGTGAGCGCGGATGATTAAAATTCGCACGGCAATTACTAATCTCACTCCCTCAATCACCGGTTCATGTACACGCGCGTTTGTCGAGTAACTCAGACACGGAATTTAGTAGATTGAGGAGCAGAACTAATAGGCGGAAAGTATTCTCGTGCACCTCGATCCATATTATTGTGTCGCAACGACAAAACATATACATTTGCAAGTAACATACATATATATAAATATTGTGTGCGTTGATCTTTCTCTTTATATATCATGTAAGAGTAGAGATGTATAATGTAATCCATGTCGTACCATGCTGTGACCTACATTACAAACATTAATTATCATATTCAAAAAATTATTCTCCTAATTTTTTAATATTTGCACATAAATAAATTTCAACAAATTAATTTATTGCTGCAAAAATAAGAGAATGAGTATGTAATTCATGATTAAAAATATATATTTTTTCTTCTATTCGAGGTCTCTCTCGTTATGTAAACAATCAGATCTTTATCGTATGAAAAAAAAAAAGAAGAAAAAAAAAACAACCAACGAATTCGTTAAAGGAGTCGCCGGAAACACACCAAGATAGATATTCACGCGCTATACAGAAAATATTGTCCTTGAATATATTCAGACATGCACTTTTATTTATTTTTCTACTCACTCTTTCTCATTATTATCCATCTATTCTGTATATATTGATGATGTATTAACCGCATTGTTATTCGAATGCAATGACATTTCCCAGAAAGAAACGAAGGGCATCAAGTACATCAGGTCATGCAAGTATATAATAAATGCAGCTGTCGTATTTCATGCAAATGCCAATAAATAAAAATTTCCAAAGACAATTTCACAACTTTGTTAAACTACTAAACCACTTAATAAGTTATAATACGCCGAAATTGATCACGTATTGTCATTTTTCATTTTTATACATATCCTCTTTGCACCATAATCTTGTAGTAACACAAAACATTATTCAAAACATCGATCATACAACTAACTCCAGGCTTTCTTCAATCTTACAATGATACATTAATGATTTTGACGTCGCATTATCTAAGGACAAAATATGACATTTATTATTTAAGATTGGTATATCAGCGATACTGCTAACAAAACTAATAGTTATATCAAAGCATTAATATCAAATCATTAGGAAGCCATATATATTTATTAATTAGTTATATGGGTGATGGAGAAGGTTTCATCTATCGACAATATGCAATCAAAATCATATACAGTATATATATTCATAAATGGAAGGCAAATTTCTCCTGCAAAACCGCATTGTGCTCGATATTACAAATGACGTGTGTATATGTTATGCAAGGCCTTCCCTTGATTATATACAATGTTGAAGCGCGCGCGCACACTCACACATTTCACAAATCTCACCATGTCATCATATTATAGCTGCAAACTGGAACGTTCCATCGCTTGTCCTCTACTCTCATTCACTTTTAACCCTCCATATATATATATATATATATATATATTATAATATACTCTATCTCCTTAATGTGATCTTTCCCACGGTGGTCTTGACGATTAAACATAAAATAAACTGTGTATTCAAGTGTTGGTAATTAGCATGATCTCTATTTCAATATTTCACGACTTTATCGTTGTGTCGTCAAAAATTTCTTTCAAACAACAATATATTATTGTTTATTGTATAGATTACTTTCATTGACTATTGAACATCACTAAAACATTAAAATCAATTGTCTTTTCTACATTGTTGATTATTTTTTTTTTTTGCATATTTTACATAGGCATGTCCTGATGAATTTATTACTGGTTCTATCGTATATTTGTCGCATTTAAAATTCAATAATATGATTCTTTTTATTATCTATTTTCAGGGAGAATTGTTACACCAACGATTATTATAATGATTATTGATCCAGTTCAATTAGGAGTATTTAAAAGTGATGAAATACAAAAGAAATGCACTTCCGTTATTTTGATCAGGAATATATAAAAAATTAATTTGCAAATTTTTGTGAGTCATCACTGAATATCAGGGCAAAAACTATAAACAACATAGTAGTGATAGAATTATAATGTTATACCGAAAAAAAAAAAAAATGTGGCTGTACATTGGAAATTTTTATTTTTTAATTTTCATAATGTAATAAATAAAAAATTAATTCCAACGTGGATTCACTATATGCGACAGGATCATTTAATGTAAAAAGTAATTGTGTTCAATAATCAATAGAATGGAATTATTTCATATACCGAAAAATCTGGACGGTGACAAAAATGTTCATAATTTTTGTTCTACCTTAAAGATCTTTGGCGAATGTATTTCATTATATCTCTATACAAACACATGTATATACACACACACACACACACACATGAACATATGCATGCGAACGTGCCAAGGATACGTTAAGACATTTCTCTTATTTATACTGCACCTCCCTATCCTCAACAATTACCGTTGCAATAAATATATATATATACATATATATGTTTATGTATAACATCATCTTGCATGGGGAGAGGAGCAGCCAATACGCGGGAATCTTATAGACGGAACTCTCTATATACACTTTATCCCCAGTAGGTTTCATGTGCAGTGGTTCACATGATTGTATTCAAATGGCAACTCGTAAACAATACGTTGCATAACTCGGGCACTGGAGTATATATATATAAACATGTGGATTGACACGAAGACGACACGCGAGAGCATTATACTTATAAAAAAACAAAGACATAGAATATGTAAGATGGAATTAAATGATGAGTATAAGTGTGTGACAACAGACGTGATTGGTTTAAAGATGAATAGAAATTATGGCGCGATTCTTTTTATCCATTTTTATTATATTTAATTATTCTCATGTTTATAGAACCTGAGAGTAGTTGTATTATATTTTTTTCACACCCAAGAAAATGCATGACGGAATTTAAAAAAAATACCGTTGCATTTCCTATTTTATGATTGTTATAATAAGACAAATAAAATTAATAAGGAATTGTTTTGTTTATCGTTGCGGATATCGAGTTTGTTAGCAAATTTGAATACTACATTGAGGATTGGCAGAATGCAATTGCATTTAAAACATTTGTATTATTATCCCTGACTTGTGCAAGGTCTGTGAGACCTTTGCCCTATATTGATTCATTATAAAATAAAAAAAGTGACTGTAGCACATCCCTCAGTCTTAAGTACTTGAGTAGAATTCCATTAGGGAATGCCCCACATACAACACCACGATTCTTTGTTTACATACTTATATATATATACACTGGTGTCTATATGTATTAGGATATAAATGGCATAACGTGCTGATCCCACGCGGTGAATCGAGATCTTGTGAAATTTCGTTCGATTACAATATTTTTTGAATAATTAAATATAATTTCTATAGCAATTAAATATTATTTCATCTCGATTTTTCGTAATTTTTGTATTTATTATTGGTAAAAATTGCAAGTGAACACCACAATATTTATTATGCACATCACGAAATTTGCATTTACATTTATATATGTTTTTTTTTTTTTTTTTGGTCTAATTTATGTTTCTTTTACTCTGGTTTTATTTTTAAGGATTACATACGTTAATGCGATATGGACGAACAGCTCTTGTATATCTCTATTCAGTACAAGACACGCGGCTATTGAAGTTTACGAAACTCTATTACACCATAGAACACATTTATTTATGTGTGTGCGATGGAGTCTGTAATAAATGGTAAAGTAACGCAACCCCACATCGTTCCGTCAACTCAAATAAAATAATTGCTATTTATTCATGAATAAATACGAAAAATATCGGATACAAATGAAAATGTCACAATTCGGCGTTGTCAAATAAATAATTTATTACATACACAAAACATTTGCGTTAAATATAGTATGAATGTAATAGATAAAAAATTTTGTTCTATAGACTTTTCCACCGATTAATTGCACCAATGATCAATAAATCAATCACGATAATAAAAATTCATCCGTGCAAATTATATCTGTAGTAATAAATCAATCGATATTCCCAAATTTATTCAAAATATAAAAATTAGGAAAGTTCCAAATAAGAGCTTTCACATAATCAAAATTACATAATTTCAGTCTAGAGATATGAAAAAAAACTCTCAAAAAATTTCGTTTTCACTTTCGAATATTTCTCTATAAGTATATATATATATATATATATATATATATATATAGATATATACTTTAATACAACGTGCGTATAGAGAATATTTTTCTTATTCGTTTATTTAATTTACTTATGTCAATCTGTTTCTTACTGTGCATATAATTACTGAATATTTTGTCTTATAAAAAGAGAGAAAACCATACATGGTTTGTGTGAGTGTTCATTTCAATTGTGTATATGGTAAAAAGAGTAAAGTATACCTATATACTCACACTCACACTCACACTCACACACACACATACTACTCACAGAAAAGCGAACAAATACCCACATACGTTTAGTGTTTTCAAGCCGGAACGAAACTCACCAGGTGGGAGATGGATATAAGACCATCCGTCGAGGATGACGACTATCAGTGTCTTTATACACATTCGTGAAAACATCTTCTATTTGCCTGTACACGGTGACAACACGTACAAACAAAAAGTGAAATTTAAAATCATGATCAAGGTATTTACTGTGAGTGAATGATAAATATAATTGTGCTTTCCTCGTGCGTTACTATTTCGTCAAATAATTCAATACAATATCGATATCGTTGTCGAACTAAAATTTCTATTGATATTATATCAATTACAATTAGCATAATACGAAATATACAAATAAATAAATTATGGTTGAGAGTACTAGTCAGATATTCGCGGATTTGTGAATGTTCAAAAGATTATTAAATATATACACTCAATGGAGATAAAATTGACGCAAACCAAATACAGACTCATATAATTATATCTATGTTCAACAGAATAAACTCACTTTTTTTATTTGTGTTGGTGTAATTGTTTCCGTCTTCAATATACATAAATATTTTTCTTCTATGAAATATGATAAAACTCTGCACCATTATAATTATCACTACATTTTCTTTTTTATTTCACCCACCTGCAATAAATTAATTTAATTGCAGATTGTGAGTTTGCTCGTCGCATTGAGCACGTACTGCAATGGCGTATTGATTGGCCACAATGCTGTCCATGGCAGTTATTATCCAGATTATTCGAGTTATGAGTCACCCAATAATGATTATGATGGACATGAATTTGTACCAAATGTTGATGTTCCCACTCATGCCGTTTTAGCATCACCCAGTCATGGCGTAACACACGATTTTCATTCATCTCATGCTGATCATCATGACAATCATGGCGAGGATCATGATTACTACGTAAGTACAATCGCCTCGATAATTGTAAAATATGTATGCAGAGTACATAATTTACAAACGCAATCATAAAATAAAAATCGCAAAAATAAATAAATTGTAAATGATAAATAATGTTGATGAGTTAAAAGTAATTCTTCTTTTTTTCATCCAGTCACATCCAAAGTACACATTCAATTATGGTGTTCATGATCCACATACGGGTGATGTAAAAACGCAGCATGAGGTGCGAGATGGCGATGTCGTTCATGGTTCATACAGCGTCAATGAGCCCGACGGAAGTGTAAGAATAGTTGAATATACCGCTGATGATCATAATGGCTTCAATGCAGTCGTTAAGAAAGTTGGGCCTGTTGCACATCCATTACCAGCAGTGCCAATTTCTCAATATGTTACGGCAGCACCGGAATATTACGCACACGATCATTATGACAACCACCACTTGTAAATAAATATTGTAATTTTATATTTTCTATTGAAACATAAGATGTAAAGAGTTGTTACAACTCTTTGTAATGTATTTAATAAGTCAAAGCAAATTTGCTGCACGATTTGTGTGTGAAGTTCGATATATATATATATGGAGATATAAAGCATAATTCACTACTTTTTATTGTGACAGTTGCATTCGACAACTTTTGTTTCATTTAGTGAATAATAATGTCCCTGAATGTGTTCATTGCTCTTCGCGCTCAAGAGTTTTGTATCAATATATACAACTTGAACAGGAAGAAAGCACAAAAATATGATTATAATATTAAAAAGGCAAAAAAAATGTACATTTTAATAATTTTTTTTTTGTATTTTTCAAATGAAATATTAAAAGATAAGAATGAACAATTGAAATTGCGTTTATCAAAGCGATTATCCACTAATTGTCAATTTATTTCGACAATTGAAGAAAAAATAAACGAAAAAAAAATGGAAGCGACCATATAAAAGAATTCGCATGTAAAGAAAATTATGTCACGTGCTTTTGTTGTGAGATATACATATCTCTCCAAACAAAGTTCTACACACGGTCGTCGTTTCCATACTCCGACAAGAGACAAATAACCTTATTTACATAATTTTGCTTACGAAATTTATTAATAAATATTGCGAAGCATTTCATATACATATTGTCAAGACAAGCATGATCTTCCAAAGATAATGAACATGAAGAAAAAAGGTACCACATCGAGTGTCTCACAATCTCTACTCACACAAAATATGTATTTATATAAATACATACATATATACATACATATACACTGTCCTGATATCGATCCTGACATCATAGAAATGCTAATGGAGTATTATTAAGAAGAACATGTCTCTTTTCCGTGCATTTTCATTTATAAAAAACGCAAGTACCTTTTATGGCCGGGTAAAAAAAAAAAAAACTACTTGAATGACGATTCTGTAATTCAAGAAAAATGAAAGCCGTTTATGGTGGCGGAAAAAATAAACGAGATGACGAGAAAAGATGGGGCAGTATAGAGACGCTAAATGAAAAGAAATGAAACTAAGTAATGAAGAAAAAGTCGTTTCATATTCATTGCGTTATTGTTTTACACATGGCCATGACTTCGATGGACTTGTTTTGTTTCATGAGTAATTTTTCACACATATATCGCATTGAAGAATAACCGCTATGTATAATTTTTTCTTCTCTTCTATTCATTTATTTCTCAGGATGAATGTGAACAAAAATATATAGTGATAGTCCCAACATGCAGCGTTTTTAGCGATGATTAGCGAATGGAAGAAAAATAAGTAAAAACTGTACACAAAATTAAAAGGGAAAGTGGAATATAACACGTGAAGATTTTCATTATTGCAATAATGAATGTTTGTATGGATATTTATGTACAGTTATATTATAAACAAATGGTCTTGTATTTGTTTGTATAAATATATGCTACGTCCTTGCAATTTAGAAACACTCCAATGTCGCCTGAACACCGATGATCGCTCTGCTGTGACCAATTTTACTGAGTATAAATCGCCGTGGTATCGAGAGATTATCCATCAGTAATCATACTTCTCAACTCTCAACAACATGTCTCAGGTATGCACAAGTAATCAATCAAAAATGAACTAAAAAATATACCAATTCTTTCACGAGCATTGTCCAAAACAAAAACTGATAAATTAATTACCACTTGTGTATAATTATATTAATTGCAGTTCCATATCATACTAATTGCTTTCATTGCCGGAAGTCACGCTGTCCCGATAGACTACGAGAACATTTATGATAGCGGATCTGACGAGGAGATCTCTGCATATCAACCAATTGTCAAGATTGCTTATCCAAGTCTCTACACAGACTATGCTAATGATTACTCTCAGAACTACTACGTAAGTCATCTATAAATCAACTATATGTGTACAGTAGATCTTATCAATTATTCGTTCATTCACATATTCTTGCAAACAATTGCCATAATATACTATAATTTTAATTATTTCTTTTCTGTTTATAGGCGTATCCGCAGTATGCATTTAATTATGGCGTAAACGATCCTTATACGGGCGACATTAAGAGCCACCAGGAAGTGCGCGACGGTGATGTTGTCAAAGGCTGTTACACGGTGAATGAACCAGATGGAACTGTTCGTGTGGTAGATTACACTGCTGATGATCACAATGGTTTCAATGTGGTTGTCAAAAAAATTGCAAATCCTTTCCATCCAATTTCATACCACGCATCAATTGAACCTCATAATTACAAATGAATTTATTATTAATTAAATAATTCAATATTATATTGATCAAAACTAATTTCATATTATTTATGTATATCTTCATGTGTATTATATGTGTTGAAATATTTTGTGATAGAAAAATATTCAGAAATAAATTATTAATTGCAACAAAAAATACATTTAATGATTCAATTATTTATAATGTAATTTACAATTCTTATTATTTGTGTTGGATTATTTGTTATTATATTTGTGTTGATCTAATATTACCTCAGTCATATATTGCCATTTCAATTCTCTTAATGGATTGTTCAATGCATTGTCCAAACATACACGATAAAATGAAAAAATCAATAGTTTAATCTTAAAAATGAGGTAACTAATGAGTCTGCGACGGTATCTATTGAGATCGGCCGTGTTATACTTTCGTACATAACTTTTTCATTTCTATTTTTTCCTCTCTATCCTTCACTGACAGTGACCCTTCATCAAAACCGCATTTCAACATGTGAAATATGTTATATATTGTCTGTTGTGTTGGTTTTTATAAATTTTTTTTCTCTCCATCAACTTTCAATTCATTTATATTTCTAGTCTCGTAATATAAAATAGATTTTTCAATTGGAAAATTCAATATAAAATTATGAAAGTAATTGGATTGAACGAAAACCAACAGCTCACAAATCCACCATGTTTTCCATTTGATAAATATAAAATATAAATTAATATCAGTATACAGACTTTCAGTGAATAAAAAATGAAATGGTCATTCAAGGAAATGACTCAGAAAATAAAATAATCACATAAATTGATTTATGCGATTTGTGAGAAAAAAATGATAATAAGTGGAGTAATAAAGACTCGGTTCACACGAATTTACATGACAAATGATCATTTGACTGATTCATAGACACACTCATCGCAATTAAAAATTTTCACCTTGATATCGCCCATCAGCCATGACAAAATTCTTATGCGTAATTAAATCATATGAGCATTAACGTCATGAAACCTATTTATTTTTTTGTATACTCTACCTCTTTATCCTTCCATGTTTGTTTTCTCACGCAAAGTCTACTTCCACTACTTACTCTATAACGCCCATGTCTCTCACAATCACAGCCTTCAATATGGTGTGGAGACACTCCAACGACATTCGGTAACAATTCTTCATGTGCTTAGCCACATAACACAAAAAAAAATGAAATTACGATATGAATAAGACCTTGAATTGCACAACTTAATACCGGGTTTTGTCTACTTGAATGGGGATAACTAACAATATGCATTGGACAATTTAGTTTGTGACTATAAAAGATCCAGACAACATCGAACCAGTGTCAGTCGATTGTCTTTTATATCACTGGAACATTAGTGAACATACTAAAAATGTTTAAGGTGAGATATGTGAACTTTTGTACATAATTATTTCTAATTCTGTATGTAACATGCTTAACATGAAGGAATACTTATGAGTTCCATAAAATTAATAGATCACAAGGGAAGAGATAGGCAAAAGCTCACCTCTGTATGCGCTTTGTAAAAAATCCGGGAAAATAATGGATTGTTTTAGACGCGGATTTTGACCATGGATCCTTTAACATCTCTATGTGACAAAATCCATTCTCAAGTTATGTCATACCATGTGAATTAATTTATTTTTTTGTTTTTTATTGGTAGATTTACGTTGTTGCTGCGTTGGCTGTTGCTAGTGAAGCTGTATATCTTGGTTACGAGGGACAGTATGGGTATGATGGATCACAATATGATTTGGGAAGTTACGGCGGCCACGATATCTCCCATGCATCATACATTGCACCGGTTGTCAACAAAGTCGATTATGGCCACTATCAACACGGATACGAGAATTATAATAATCATGGATACGATCAGAATTATTACGACTCTTACGTAAGTTTCAAATATTCAATTCTTTATCATGTAATTATTTGTTAATTATTCAACTCGCTCAATGAATTCACATCACTTCTCAAATCAAACGTTTCCTCGTTTGATTTTAAACTTAAACATTTTTTAAATAGAAAACATTTTTGTATTATTCTGAATTCATAATATTTGTAAAATCAAACATATTTTTTGTTTGATTTTGAATTGAATGATTTTAATTATGAAACATTTTTGCAGGCACCAGCCAACTATGCATTCAATTATGGAGTTAATGATCCACACACCGGTGATGTTAAGAGTCAACATGAGGTGCGTGAAGGCGACGTAGTGAAAGGATCATACAGTTTGAATGAACCTGATGGTACCATTCGTGTCGTTGATTACACTGCGGATCCACACAATGGCTTCAATGCAGTTGTAAAGAAAATAGGTCACGCTGTTCATCCTGCACCAGCACCAATTGTCAAATATATTGCACCCGAAGTATATCCCAATTCTCATTACAATCATGGATATGTTCATTACTGATTTAACTAATATTTAATTCAATCAGTTATTTTGCAACTTACAATCGAATTATATTGACGCATCGACAAAAATATCACATTGAAGCTCCGAATCTATACTGAGAGAATCTTTTTTTTTGAAACCAAGTAAAAAAAAAGTGACATGAGAAGTTTTTGTCGGTATTTAAGTAAAAAATTTTCTGATAGCGAGTAAACTATTACTTACAGTAAACCAAAATTTACTAGAATTAAGTGAATAATTTACTTGACAAAATCAGTTAACGCTTTACTCGTCATAATCTCAAATAAATACTTGCAACAAGCATAATTTTACTAGCATTGTCAAGCTTCAACGATACAAAAATTATTTCAGTTAAAATCAGTAAAAGATTACACTTGAATCCGGAAAATAATTATACGGTCACGTTTTCAGTATAATTCTTCTCTCAGTGTAAATTAAAATTGAATGTTGGAACACACAGATAGAAAAATAAAAACACTTACCATAGATTCGTCGAATAATTTGTGTGCAATAATCCTAGTACTGTCAAACATATCTTTTCCCGGTCCTGATGCAAAGCACATTTCATTTTTCCCCGGACACGTGTACTGTACTGAACACTCATTGCCCGAGAATTCGCATTTAGGTCCACGCGTATTTGGCGAAACATCACCCAAGTTACTGGAGGAAAAAGCTGCCACGAATTCACCCTAAGAGGAATAAAAAAACAAGAAAATCAAGTGAACATATAATAAATAATATTAAAATAAATTCCGAGATATGATAACAATTCTTGTATTATTTAATTTCATAGTAATAACCATTGTACCTTTCCCACCATTGCATTTGCATTCATCCGCTTTTCAAATAATATCGCTGCATAACCAACATTGTCACTTGATACAAGTTTATTTGTATTGTTCATGCTCGTTGGATGTACAGCAAACCAATTAATAACACCGAGTGGCCGACCGTCTTTAGCAATAAACTGTAGCTGTGTCATAATTTTGTCCACATCATATTCATATCTGTCAGAATATGAAATATGGAAATTAAAATACTTTTCTTTATCATATGTTTTTGTTATAAATATTTAATGAAAAATCGATTGTTGTTTGCTTTAAACTCACTTATTTCTCTCCCATTGAGGATTATTCATATATGCTAATGGACTTCGATTTATATTCGCATCCAAAACTTTACCGTGACCAATATAAATTTTTCCCGGTACCATGGAGTTGTGGGCGCGTTCAATACTCTAAAAACAAAATAGATTCTTAACCATTCATAAACATAAAAAATTGTGGTCATACATGCAGCTAGATATTGCAAAAATTTCCAATTTTATCATTCAATATTATCAATTGAATACCTCAATGAAATTGGAATTATTTTGATTGTGCTTGTTCGTTTGTATTTGTTAAGAATGTATTACATTACCTTTGTAATTCCGGCAACCAGAGCATCAAAACTCTGCTTCATATATCCAAATGTTGTGAGATCAAAGAGCATATATAAATTATAACCACCAGGACTTGAATGCGTATGCGTTGCACTTATCATCACATTTTCATCGTTGTACAGATTACCAAATGTTTTGCCAAGTCGCTGTAGCACCTGTCCGAGATTAATAACATGATATTAATATCAGATATGTATCTATGTGTTTGTTTAATATATTTTATAAATTTATTTCTAATTAATTGTTTACCTGGGCACGAATATCGTGGCCGACCATAGCACTCTCCACACTGACAAAAACAAATCTTTCTTCGCCATCGTCAATTATAAATGCTCGAGCAAATGTTCGTAGATGTAAGCCGGAACCTTTCTGATCAATTTTCGCATAGCCCATCTGAAGAATAAAAAATTTATATCGAATAAATTTATTGCATTGATTTTTTATTCATTACAAGATGTGTACGTACGAAGACAATTTCGGCAACAGGTCCAGTTGTGTCTGCAATTCCAACGCCAAGGCTGTAAGAAGCCAGTACCGTTGGACAAATGAATGCCATGAAAAGAATTAATGGCGAGGCCTTGGGCCCATGGTTGCATAGTATTCCCATTTGTTTTATTCTTTTATCTGTAACTAAATAGAAA
The DNA here is from genome assembly GCA_910591685.1 of Galerucella tenella. Lineage (NCBI taxonomy): Eukaryota > Metazoa > Arthropoda > Insecta > Coleoptera > Chrysomelidae > Galerucella > Galerucella tenella. The sequence continues at coordinate 1,598 of CAJUYH010002056.1, read as the reverse complement.
AATGTTAATGAAAATTATTTGCAAATGCACTTTGCACAGACACAGTTGTGAAATGAATGCCTTGCACTGACTAACTCGTGTCTCGCATGATGCTACTAATATTCTTAACAGTTGACCAAGGTCATTGCTTTCTTTCTACGATCAATAGCTGCCAGCAGTTGCTCTGTCCGGCGATACACTTCTTCTTCAATTAATTTATTATCAGCTGTTAATTGACTATAAATTGGTTTGTTGACTTATTATCAATTTTTTTTTCGTATACACCAAATATATAAGTTGAGAATTATTTTTTCACGGCGGAATTATATCAAAAAGCAATTTTGATTGAGATATAATAATTGGTGAATCGAAATTTTGTATATTTCGTATGAAATTGTGTAATAATGTGAAGATATGACAAAATAAAATTTGCAACACATGCAATTTTCGAAAGTGTCTGATTACTTGACATTTAATTGTGAAAAAGAAAGAGAATGAATTCTACTCTCACTTTTAGATCTCACCATTACTTCATTCATACCCGTAAATTAAAACTGGAAATGCTTATGTGAATTTTTTGTTGCATTTTTGCATAAATATATAAAAATAAAATAAAATGAATAAAAATGTTTAGAATGATAAATGTCAGAGCTGAAGCATTGAAATATCTATAATGTGGATAACATACGAAAAGTAATAATATTTAAAATAAACTTCAGTTGTATGAATTATGAATAGCAATCATATTTGTAACTAGAAATAAAAATAAATATGATAAATGCTTAAGTTGTTACCTGGATAGTAAGAAGCAAACGTTGGCTTTAATCTATTGATACCTCGTAGCGGATCCACGTAATGGAACAGGTGTCGTGTCTGCTATCACCAGACAACTGACTCGAACATCAACAAGAGATCCCACAATTCCTCACCCACATCATTATCTATATAGAATAGCACACATACACAATCACGTTGAGTCATCAGAATAAATATAGCATATAAACAGATATCTATTATTTACCTGAAATTTCCTCTTCGACTAATATTCAAACACATCAAACTTAAATAAAATTGTTTATTAATATTTATAGATCAATTGGAATTTATTCACTTTATAATCGAGTGCAATGCAAGATAATAATAAATGTGATATATTGACGTATAGAATTATACACGCCAATGATTCGTATGGTAAAGGGAACAAACGCTGACTCAGTCATATACGAATCGAGACTGAAGCTAAATGGCGAGAATATAATATAAAGACACAGGAGAGAACAAAGACGTACAATCACCAACGTTTATAACTCATAAAATTTTAACAAAACACTATTTCGTGCAATTAAATTATTTTCATGAATGACACATAATTCAATTATTGCGCATACCGTTCATTTCTACTACAGGAAAAGAAGGTGAGTAGTTGTCCGCGTGAATACGCAAAAGAAACTCGATGAAACTTTCAGTATTTTTTGGTTTTTTTTTCGTTTTTATTATTTCTCTACTTCTCTTCATCTTATTTTTATTTCTTTTATCTTCTGTTTACTTTCATTTTTTTTCTCTTGTCTTTCTTTGGTTCTCGATTTCACTCATGTTCTCACTCTTTTTTTTTTTTTTTT
>CAJUYH010002055.1:0-43001 GCA_910591685.1 Galerucella tenella | reverse complement strand
AGATGGAGAGAAGCCCCGTAAACGAAAAAAGGAAAAGGAGAAAAAAAAAGGGGTTGTGTATTTCTGGGTTTCCTCGGTTTTTTTTTCTTATTAACAATTTTTTTTTTTTTTTTTTTTTTCTATTAATGTTCATTTTCCTATATATTTGGTTAATCGTTATGTTCTATTTTTAGAGAATGTCGTCCAACCTCACTGTCACATAACCCTGAAGTGCACACGTGAGGTGAGTGACTCTTCCGGCGTCAATACTATTTTTAGATACATAACTTGCATACATACTAAACTATCAGGACGGCTAGGATTAAAAGTGTATTCAACAGGCAGAGCCAGGAAAAAATAAAAGCAAATATAGAAATACATTAATTCCTGCTTCACTTAAGTGGACACGCGCTATATGCCAGCACACTCGGAATTCTATTTATGTGAAACAATAATAAAAAAAAAGAAATAATAATAATAATGAAAATAATAGAATAGAATGAGGTTACAGGAGATGTTGTTACATGGAGAAAGCCAACACGGTAATTATTTATCATGTTGTAAAACCGTAGATTGCTGGATTCAATGGACTGAGCGACGCATTGAAAAGATTGGACTTTTTATCAGCTGTTCATGATTGCCGTCGTTTCAACTATATTGTAAGACTGTTGGATTTACTAGTGAGTCACACAATGGGTGGTCTCAGTGGTTGTGCACAGCGTGTACTCTTCAATATGTTGGAGGAGGTGGCGTTGGAAGTTTCATGTTCGCAACAGCAGACTGGTAGGCTTCGCAGATTAATTGAACGTATGAGGGCGTTCAGCGCAAGTTGCTGTTGGGGTGGTCGACCTCTTGGCTCAGTAATTCTTTGGGAAAAGCATAAAGCAGCTTTGGAGCGAATTCTTCAAATCGCATCGTCTATCACAATAACTCGGGTGAGTGTTTATATCAATATCCACTGACAATATACTGATTTGTTAATCCATCTAATAATGAACGAATCGATTGTATTCATCAGCCGGATGAGGAACAACGTCCACAATGGGCTGATCTTCCAGCTGAATGTCGACGTGAGGTTCTCCTCCGTCTTAGCGATCCGCGTGATATCGAAGCATCATCAGAGGCTTGTGAATATCTCGCTGTTCTTGCACAGGAGCAAAGAATTTGGCGTGAACTTGCACAGTATCATTTCACCCCACAACAAATAACTACTACAATGCAAAATAATCCGGGAAAAGATTGGAAAACATTATTTACTATTGCACGAAGGTGGACATATCAAAGAGAACATGAATTAATTCAATGATATTTGCGGTCAATTATGGCATCTATGAATTATTTTGTGTTTGTAGGTCGTTTGGATTGCGAGAAGAATATGCAGAAATGATTCAACTGTGTCGAAATTGCCGTTGTCTCTTCTGGCGATCACTTGGCCATCCATGCATTGCCGATCAAGATCCTGCATTCCAAGAAAAGCTCGCGGATGTCGATCAGTCGTCTCTCCACGTTCCAATACCACCGCAAACTTTCCTCAAATTCTTTTCGCTGTGAATATTCTTATTTTAAAATTCCACAAATTAATGAGTGAAAAACGGCCTTTGATTACGGATTTTAAAGGGAATACAAAGAATCAAATGAAGGAGACATTAATGAAGAATATCATATGCGAAATTTGCTCTTCTGTAGATCGAACTGTTGTTGACTATTAACGATTAATGTCGCATTATAATTATTCACTCGTTAAAGTATTTTTGAGTCAAAATGAATATGTGTGATGACTTTTGATGTTTATGATAAATAGAAATAGTTTGCTTTATTGACGCATTCGCGCAATCATAAACCAAATTAATACTCGGAATATATTCATTTAATTGACCGTTAATGAAACATATACCGGTGAAATATTTAACATTCGAGTTGATTACGTGTCTTGACAAGATACTCATCGAAAATGCTAAATCAATGAGACAATTGAATAATATATTCATGCAGCTCATAAAATATTTCGTACTGTGCGTTTTTGTGATGGTTTTTTGGTGCTTTTGGTAGCTCTGTTGCATTGTTATTATTATACCGATATATATTTTTGTGTTTACGCGAAAACTGGGCACCGTCCAACATCGGTATTATATAACCAACGCGGTGTTCTCACGAGAACAACAACTTTTTTTTTACAACTTAACATTTTTAATTATTGAACTGAAAATGAGATTTATACTGTATCCCAATATGTAAATATATATTTCTGTAATATTTAAGTTCACGAGCAAATCGAATTTTGCTCTTGTGAAAAATTGTAAAGACAGAAAAGAAGAAGGTGAGGTATGAATTCCAATATGGCTTCTTTCTTTTTGATTAATCGTCCATATAATATCGAAATTCGTGAACGAATACAATTACAAGTGTCGAAATGTTTTAGGAATAATTACATAGCTGTTTGTCGATTCTCATAAATATATACATATACATATATATAAATATGTATATTATTCTTAGAATGTGGGATAAATTGTTGTGTCCAATTACGCCAATGCAAAACGTATGTATTTCAATGCGACTTTCAATTGAAATATTCTTCGCTCTCAGTTATATACTTACACGATTATGATTCTAAATGTAATCACTTAAATTCATATATTTATTATTATATGTAAATTGATTTTGGAATAAGTTTCCACATACGACGATAATGTACTCTGTGTTGATGTGATGTTTGAGTACAATCAAACAAAAATTTTGTATTAAAACAAAAGCGAAATTACTGCCAAGGCAAATGCTGTTGCATTTATGTGAATTGATCATAATTAGGTATTTTAATTGTATACAGCGATAAAAAAACAAAAACACTTTTGTTTTCTTTTTTTTTGTTTTTTCTATTTGCGGTATTATCTTGAAATGTGATTCGACAGTTATTGCATTACATTGCATTGTATTGTATTGATATATTATAACCTAGTCATTACATAGGATGACGGAAATTTATCAGTCAAAAATGTGAACCATAGGAGATAATATTCAATTAATGAAAATTAGTGGCAGCTCTCGATAATTTATTCATATATATTTTGTGTTTACGAATACAGTGTATACGTCAGTTATTGGATAAGAAAAGAATTCATTTCTGGATTGCGACTTGAAACGATGAAAAATTGAAGTAATTGCAACTTTTTAGACCAATGTTTAGTTCAAAATTGGGCCGACATGCTTTAAAATAAAAATATATTTAATTATAATCCAATTATGTATTTAAAAAATGATCCTTTATTATGTCAAATGTGTAATCATATTTTTTTTTAATTAAATTTACCGCATTTTCATATTAGTTTTAACAAAAATTGAAAGAGAAATAAAAAGAGGGCGCAGCGTGCGTCTGTATTAAAAGTGAGGTTATATTTCTTTCTAAAAAAAGTAAGTTAGTTTCAACCATTTCCACGTGTGTTCATGAAATACACGTCAACATGTCGGAAAATAAAATTGTATCATTAGAAAATGCTAAAAAGCAACTCAATAGTCTTATGGAACGATTGTCTAAATCAAATCGCGAGGAATTACTCTCCGATGCAATACAAACATGGACGGGTATCAAATTTGGAATTAACTCAGGTTTGACCTATGCACACATTTACTGTTGATTTTGAGAGGAATTTCGTTTATTAAAATAAAATATAATAATTGCAGATGATGATAATGACAATGATGGTAATGATGAAGATATGATGGATGATCCAGTGGCTATGTTGAATTCCATAGCGGAGGAAATTCGCCAAAAGGTACCAGAAGATGCAATTTTTCCATCAGAAACTATGACTATTCCAAAGAAAGGAGAGGTATTTTTTTAAATTCAACCGAAACACAAATTCATTTTTTTGTATTATTTATCTCTTGACCATGAATATGATGTAATATTTTGCAGAATTCCAACTGCTGTCCCAATACCACAGTACACGTAGATGCATTCCTGTATGATGATGATGAAGTGGATGATCTGGAGAAAGAGGGTAAATTAAAACGATATTATTGCCATGATTGTGGTTCAAAAAATATTGAACCCCTGAGTAAGTATTAACTCAATTTATTTTATAAAATAAACCATTTATATTATATTTCAACTAAATTAACTTCGTTATTGTAGTATTCATATCAAATTCAGTATCAAGAGAGGATTTGTACCATATATTCAACACACTCCTTCCAACTCTTGATGGAAAAATTGTTTTAGATGTCGGTTCACGACTCGGTGCAGTTTTATACGGTGTAAGTAATTTCAAGCTTCACTCAGATTGATCGTAATGAATAATATTTAATTTCATTCACCATCATTGATTTTCAATAGGCATATGTATACACTGATGCAGCGAAAATAATCGGTGTGGAAATGAACAAAGACTTGTGCGATCTACAAAATGAAATCGTGAAAAAATTCAAAATGAATAAACGCATTGAAATTTTCCACAAACGTATTGAAAATGCAGCTGATGTACTGGCATCGGCCGACGTTGTTGTTTTAAATAACGCCTTTGAGTTTTATTTGTCCGAGAATGAGCAAATTAGAGTGTGGCAATTTTTAAATAAAAATATTAAGAAAGGAGCATACATTGTGTCACGACCGAGAATCACAATTGCTTTATCAAACTTGAACACAAATATTAAGGTCAACGAATGGGTTAAAGAAGTTACAGAAGATATCAGTGATAAAAAATCTAATCTCTTTGACCTGGAACCTAGCAAGGATGTCAATAGATTTACCGAAATTATATGCTATGAAGTTTTATAAATATTTTTGTTATAGATACACAATATAAAATTTTGAAAGGTACGCAATGTTTCGTGATAATATTTAACTGTATTGTAAATTGTTGCGATAATCCCCTTCTTCATAGCTATACGAGTAGGAGAAGTCTGCGGTAGCGTGATCATGTTTGAATCTTGAGTTCAGTCGGCTAACAACGATGAAGCTTGAAACGATAGGTGTTGACACGAGTCAATAATTAGTTTGAAAAAGTGAAAAGTGATAAGAATACAAAAAGAAATTAATTACTTCAAGGTGAGCACACATAATAGTTCTATTTTTATATGTGAGAGATTCTTTTGTTCTCGTATGAAGCCACCTGACATTGAGCGCAATTCGTGTGTCGTGACTTTCTTCTTAAACGCCAATAGCATTAGTATTGAAAGAGAAAGCCGAATTATACAAATGAAATATAGCATTAAAATATTCAAAACACATATCAAATTTACTCTTAGTATCTGTTATTCCAGCAGAATATATTCATATGATAATAATGTTCTGCAAATAAATAAGAATCGGTTATCTAAAACATAAGCGAGAGCCTTCTAACCTTGAGAACGATATTGACCCGTTTCCATTTTAAAATCCGACCTCCGCGCGTGTTTTTATCTAGGTCTAACGTATTTTTCAACTACCGAATAAACCGAAAAGTTTTGCATAGACTAATTACATCTTTATCACTGATGATGTGGTTACGCTCAATCCAATAACAAAACATTAATGCGCAATTCTCAAGTGAAAATGTAATGAGTAAATTAAATTAAATTTCGTCTATTTTTATTGCAATGAATACATACATTCAATAAATTCATTTGAAAGATAACTATCAATTAAATTGTTGGAATATGTGTGCACTTGAGTGAATATTGCGGTCAACGCAGCTGTCACGATTATTAATTACTGCAGAGTGAGAAAAAACGCACATGGTATCTGCGACGTTTTCTCAACAGAAGCGACTTGGCAAAATTAAGTCTCATCAGCAGACATATGCTCGCCAGCATGCGAATGTCACACATGTACCACGTGTTTGTAATGTTAGACAATACATCATGAGAGGAAAACAAATAGATATCAATATTAATATATCATATATTATGCAATATTCCCTTTTGGCGCGGGACAAACAAAAACAAGAAAAGTGTATGGCATTCACTTTATCGTTGTACACCTGCGTTTTTATAGGCCTTTACCCGAAGGTTGTGCTCGATAGCTTAGTCCACAGCCCCAAGGCATCCTGTATTTAAATTGAATTACAATGATATACTTTACGTCACACGCAGCGAAATAAACTATAGATGTGAATATTTTGATAGTCATCTTATTGTTATCTTTAATGATAGTGTGGGAATCCGTACATTTATATATGAAGCAAAAACATCTCAGTGGTAAAAATAAAGAAAAACCGAAAAATATTGACATTATATATTTATTTTTTTCGACATAAATTATACTGTATTATAAAGTATGTGTCGATTTTTTTTTTCTACAAGTTTGCTGTCTTGTTTTTCTCCATTTTTGAATTCCAAATGAATATTCATATTATATTATGCTCTTTTGGAAATACATGCAATGCGTTTCAGCTTTCAATTCCATAATATTTGCACACGGATCTTTAACTTTTAGAATACGTTTGTACATTCATGTTATATGCATGTAAAGTGAAAAAAATGACATTGTGAAAAAAAAATTGGCATTTGCCGTATTCTTATGGTAAACTCATGAGAATAGAATAATATATATATTCATACAAAATATATACTTTATAACATATTGAGTTGGGGCTTTTTTGAGTACGGATAAAAATATCCGTTTACTTCCTAGATGCAATGCCATTTGCCAATGCTAATTAGTATTATGCAAATGAACACATACACCTGCATATATGTATAGGAATCATAATTGATACAGATTATCATTTTTATATCTATACTATATTTTTGTTTGCATCCACTCAGTTGGCGATCGATCATACAGCAAAAACGCAATAAAATATTTTTCAATGCGTGGATAGTACTGAAAAGTATCTCGATTCTATCCTACCCTAAATGGAATAAGGAAAAATTGTGTATGTACGTATGTGGGTGTGGACGTGCGTGTGCGCATATGTATATATATATATATATATATATATATATATATATAGACAGGTTCATGTGCTCTAGGAGTGATACTATTGAAGATAGTGAGCGTAAAATGATGGGCTCAAGTGACCAAAGAGGCACTTGGGTTTAGTTGACGAGATAATAGAGTGATTGGAGTTCGTTCAGTTGAAGAAGGAGAAAAGAATCAATGATAGCGGCCAATGGCTGCTCCAATAGCATCATTTAATCAAAACTTTCTTGTTTCTTCGGCGTTCTCTGACGCACGCGTGACGTCAATTGCAGTAGGTAAGAAGTCGAATGTGCGGGGCTATAATACGATATGCCTTACACAAATTCGAACAACTTATTTTCCGCTATATATTATATTTCTGTACTTGTGAATATAGTATTGCAATGGAGTTCTCAATTTTTTTTTTCTTCTTTCTTATACAATATATTATTATTGTTTACTCTGAATTATTATTTGTATACATATTATTTGTAGTATTTTCATCAATTGTACGGATTGAACTTGTCGATATTTCGATAAATCCATGGTGTTCATACACTGAGTACATATTCATTGTACGATTTTTTTTATTTTCAGGAGAAAAGGAGAGACATTTTTTTATTAGAACATTTGGGTGTGCCAATGTAAATATATATTGAACAGTTGCCCGTTATTCTCACTCACCGCATTCAATGCACAATCTATGGTAAAGAGTTGAAATCAACTGCACAACTCTTGCATTATGCCGTTATCTAAAGACGTGAATAATTTCAAATGTCAACGAATGCAATTTTGGCCAGATAATATGCATATAAAATTTTGCTTGTACGATATTTATTGTGCAATAAGAATGGGCCTGGCTGGACAATAATAAATGGTGAATGAAAGTGTTGCTATCGCAGGCAGTAAGGGAAACGCTGATTAACCGGAACGACAGAACGGGCAGTTGAATAGGGGCGGAGCGGCGCCGAAATCTCTGGGTGTAGTGTGTGCGATGCGAACATCAGCCACATCAGGCGAGTGTACATTCAAGTTAGCAATGGCCGCCATACCCAGCAACGATACAGACGCGTTAACCTCGGTCACAGTGATCTCTATGTCCACCTACGTTAAATACAGTGTGATAAAACGCTAAATAATAAATTTGCTTGCCACTAGTGATGTCCAGTGTGCACAATCCATCGTGTCTTCGATAATTTAACACTTGTTTGCAATAAAACAAACATTGAAGGAAAAAATACACAACCAGACAAACTTGACGAAGAAGACACACATTCAATTTTATTTTTGTCCATTGTATAACGTGAATTTGTTTACATATCAAATTAAAATTGATAATGAAACAATGATATATTGGTCGCAATGATAGACATAAAATCCAAAGCGTCGTCAAAGTCACAGAATAATATCACTGAGTTGGATTCAAGTGAGGAGAACGAAATTCACGATCAATTCAATACAATAATGGTACCAGTATCTAGGACACTCAACAAGAGTCCACAGAGTGACGAAGGCATTGAGCCTGATTCTGAGAGTGGAAAAACAACGGTCACCAGATGTTGGAGTTTAGACTCATCATCAACCAATGGCGATGATGATATGTCTAAAGCTAACCAATGGCAAAAACAACGATCCAAACTCAAAGTTTCCAGATGCAGTAGCGCCGACAGTGCTGTGATTAGTGATTATGATCACAACAAAGGTGAATATATATGCATATGTGTGTGAGAAACAGAATCAACAAAAAGAGAAACAAAAAAAGGAAACACTTGACAAATATTTTGATTGCAGTTTTCGATTAGCCTTTGTTATCCTTTTGTTTTGTAAACTTGTTTTCAGGCTGGGACACATTGATATTGGGTGACAGAAGTGAATGTGACTCTATAGAAGGTAAATCGAGATATTGGAGAACACCCAGTGTTGTTGTCAGCGATTATTCGGATTATTCGTATTTAGAGGAGAAATTTGAACGAAGTGACCCAGATTTTGAAAAATATCACGGCATTAGTGGGTCACCTAGTCAAGCAAGCAGTTGTTCCTGCTTGGATTGCGATGAAATACGTGAATTTCAAGACTTGTCACTTGCTGTTGACAATCATTTACTTCAAGTTTGTGGCCAAAGACGTCATTCAGATTCTTGTTGTGTATCATTAAGTTCCAATGATGGTATCAACACTAGGTAAATATGCTTTGTAACGTCACTTACGGGCTGTTCAAACATTTACAGTCATGATAAAAATGTAGTCTTACATAAAATTTTTAATAGCCACTTTTAAATAGTATACAATGTCATATTAAAAAATAGGACGTGCAGGAGGAATTCATGTGTCACAGCATCGAGCACATATTTATTTTCACCGGAATCACAATATTCATCATCTGAACATGACAAAAAACCACAGGAGAACAAGACTGTAAGCTTTGAGCATCTCAATGTACCGCCGGCTCGCAAGATCTCTGATTGTTCAACCAATTCCAGTCTCAGTGGCGATGACTTTGAGGTCACCGAACTGCAACCGTTCAAGAGGCCACAGGTGAGAATTCGATTTCTCTTCACTGTATTTATTTAACATATTCATTTATTTTTTCCTCAATGACTCAACATAGAAACGAACAATAATAATAATAATAATAATAATAATAATAATACCATATATATATATATATGGATGATAACGTCAGAAAATGAAGAAGTCGCTGTAATGTAATTACCAATGAAATAAGAAAATATATTTGAAAATATTTCACTGGTTAATTACCTTTAGAAGCGCTCAATCAATGGCTTGGCAGTGAATTTATTTTACAGGCATCATGCGCCGACAAATGAAAGTTATATGGTAGTTCGATAATTCACTGTAAATGTCGCTAAAGCCCATAGTGGACAACTTGGTTTATATACATGGGAGAAATTGTATATTGAACCCCATTCGTATTTTTACAACATCATTTGGGATCGCGCATACTCACGTGAATTTCTCTATCATCATTTATTATCAATAGACAACTTTGATTTCATCACATTACCCTATGCGTTGCCATATTCAACGGTGTAATCGTGTCCTCATTATGTATATGTATATATATATATATAGATTTTTTTTTCCTTTCATAATAACTCTATCGAGTTACTGGTCACATCAATTATCCAGTTAATTATTTAACTTAATAGCAACGGCGAGAGCCCGCGAGCAAAATAAAATCCGTAGCAGTGCAAATCGTTAAAAAACATATAGAGGAGAAATTCTATGCAATACGTCAATTTGTCGATATTCTTTGGTTGTTATACTAGTTTATATTGACGTACATTATTGTATATTAATTTCAGATTGTAAAATAGTATTTGCTGCTTCAAGAATTTGTAGCAATTATTGTTTCAATTGAAAATAGATGAATGAACAGACTTCAATAACTTTAAAAGGAAATAGGACAGAGTAAGAGAGAGTTTTAACAGCTGTGTATATTTTGTTTTCATGTGATAGTGCATCATCTGGTGTCATACTCGACCGGCGGTATCAGACGATAGCTCGCATTACAAATCTAAAATTAGATAACTTTATCCCTTTCTTTCTGTCTCATTTTTTCTTTCTTTCTTTTTCTCTCTCTTCGTCTTCCTCTCCCTCTCTTTCTCGCTCCGTCTCACTCCCTCATACTCTCCAACAAACCAAATGTTTATCAGAATATCATTTGATAGGTTTATCTTCATGCTTTTAACGTATATCGCTACTAAAAGAGCAAAATATTTAATTCATACAGAACAAAAAACGATTAATGCAGGGTAACAATAAGTCTTTGCAACCTAAACAAAAATATGTTGTTATCATTTGGCTACTCCAATATTTGGCAACAATCCAATGTGTTTCAAATAAGGGAGAGAACAATGGTAGAAAAAAAACCTGTAAATAAATCTTTAGCCGCTGCGTAAAAGTATGAAAAAAAAAAAAACAAAAAAAAATGGATCACCCAGTTAAATGACATGAGGCGGGGGCGAGAGGTAGGAGATCACTGAGACATGTGTATTGCGTACCAAACCCGGCCTGAGCAAATCTTGAGCAAGTTTCTTAAGTAATGGCCAAGACAGTTGAGATGCCAGTCAGTTACTTATTGGTCTAGTCAGTCACTCGCAAACATCCATTAAGACCTTCCCCAGTGTGGTGTGACTCTCCTGTAGTGCGCGTCTATATAATGTACATCAGTCACAAGTCAACATTGAAGTGATGTTTTAGCACCCATGAAAATGGGCTCTAAAGAAAATAATTAAAAAAAAAACGATGATGTATCATGCACGTCGACAAAATAAATCAATGGAGTTGTGTTCAGGCGATTGTGCTGTCATCGTATCACTATCTCATATGGAAAACAATTGAATAATATCACACGTACTTTTATTCCAGGACAATTACATGGTAACAATAAAAATAAACGACAAATTGTTTCTGCAATAAAATAACTATTTCGAAGATTTTTACTACACCGCCGGCGCCGGTTACAGATACGATCGGAAGTGTGAATGTACTGACATAAAATTGATCGACATCATTGAGTGATACTTCTTCCGTGTTATTTCGAAATGAATATACTTTTATTGTCTGTACAAAAACTGTAAATCATTTTTCGAGTAATTGATGGTATTTATAAACTTGTTTGTTCCTTATGGCGGAATTATGTTCGTTACATGAACAAATGGAAAAAAATAAAAAAATATTTTTCTTTGTGTATTGGTGTTTGCAGTAGCGTAACGAGGCTGTACTACGGCATTCAGTTTAATAGCTATTACGTGCCGTGAGGCCATGACACAGAGAATAGAGGAGGACGAGGCAGAATACACCGGGCGAGGTGGAGCCCATTGTGAACACTTTCTATAGCGGCTCGTGGAGCTTATCTCTTTGATAGAAACTCCTGTCTAGCTATTTCATCCTGCTATTACAATCCTTTGGACCTGCCTTCTCGTATAAAAATAACACGTCTACTCAATTTACAAGTTATCAAAAAATTGATTGCACGGGGGGTCACGTACACAAAAAGTGATTTTTACCGTGAATTATAGCCATATTAAATTCGTTTTTCATTATACTATTGTATATAAAGAGTATACTTTGTTAGTGTGAATGCACTTGTGACACATTTGATATAATCATGGATTATGTGAGGTGTTTTTAAATAATCAAGATTTAAACTACGAATTATGACGTGTCATTATTCAACATTATAAACTTTTCATGACTATAAAGCTTGATTCATTCGAGTTTACCGTTGTTCTTGGAAATATTTTTATCGACATACGTGCTTGGGGAAATTATTGTGAATCGGTTGTAGTGAATGTGAGTCAGGAAGTTGTACCATCATTAATAAATCACTGTCACAACAGAAATTAAAATAAATAATACGAAGAAGAAAAAAAGAGAATACGAAGACATTACAATTTACTGCGAAGTATCGCAGTGGCGTTGTGAGAATTTTGTCATGGTAAGCTCATTGTGATTGCAATTAGTATTGTGAAGACAATGGACAATCATACAGGGAACAAAGCAAGAGGAGACGGAGGATCTCCGAGATGTACACGTGCATCGTGCACTCAATCTACAACACCAACATCGCCCAGTTTGAATCTAATGGAACAATTGTTGCTAGCGAAAATGGAAAAAAACAGTTTGATGGAGCGAAATTACATAGTTGATGATGGTGCACAAACAAATTCATCTATTCATTCTGTGAGATCGTCAACGCTATTGAGAACGGAATCAATGGACAGTCAAACAAGCGCCAGTACTTTTAGCTCGGCTATTTCAGGCGATTCAACAGGAAACAATTGCTATTGCAGGTGTGACGATTGTCTTCTTGGTATTGTCGACAAACATCAGCAACGTCTACCACAAATTGGTCGCAAAAAGGTAAAAGAAAATAGCCAATAATCAGGATCAAAATTATTCAAATAAATATCATTGTGCACCGATACATATTAAAAATCTTCTTTATGAAATTTATTATAGAATGAGACAAAGTTGAAAAAAATGGTAGACTTGATGCCATATCTAAACTACTTCTAGCACACAATCGTAACAATTTTACGATTAATTTCGTGAAATTGTTATAGAATTGTTTTTTTGTGATATATATAATAAGTTATCTATCATTTGTAATTGATCGATATTACCGAATGAGCATGGAAACCGACATACATTCGGTATAAAATAACAACGAACATCTTGTGTATGTAACACCATCGAATGAAATATATATAAGTATATTTTTTTTTTTTCGGCCGTTTGGCCAAACACTTTTGTGACAGGTAACATTCAATGCAATAAATTCTCCATCTCAAACAGCGATGGCTTATCGCCCATGTGAAAAAGTACCGTTCCAAATAAATCCAGAGATGTTTTGCCGTTGAGAAAAAAAAAAAAGGGCAAAAAAGCGGGAAATAAAATAAGAGAGAATAAAGAAGAATGATGACTCGATGGCGATATAACGCATACGATGTAGGATGCAATCCGTAAGAGGTAATTGGCTATACTCGTTCATCTGTACGTGCTCATTAAAAGTCCTTTAGATTCCCCTGAGGGAGGGCGAGCGAGGCCAGTCTCCTCCTTATGTTCTTGTATACATATTACCTTTAAGATATAACTCGTTCATTAAGTGCACGGCTTTTGGCGGCGTAAAACGTTCATTATCCTCACGCTACTATGCCATTAGCGGCGCTCTCCAAGCGTAAAACCAATTGATACTTTTGGTGTCGTTCTCCTGATTTTCTCCTCCATACAATAATCACTATTCCAAAAACAAATTTATATATTTAACTGAAAGGCAAACACCCTATTCACATTTATCACTGATCTCCCACTTCAATAATTACTTATTATACGTACAATGATGAATATGTAATAAATGTTGTTTATGCGGATAACAATTGTGCCGTCGGTCTGCTTCAGGATAATATTACACGTTTTTTTTTTTTTTTTTTGAAGTTCAATGAATTATCTGACGTAATTTATAATGAAATTGATTCATCTCTTTTCATTCATCCAGTTGTTGAATGCATACAAACGAACACCCATTAAAAGGAAGCTTGATTGATAAAGTATTTTCATTTAATCGGTATGAGTATGTGTCTTCATTCAAAGATATTGTATTTAATTTGTAAACACGCCGATGACTTTAACGACAAATTTGGAAACTCGTTATAGCTTATTGAGCCGAAGGAGGATATCTACTACATCTATCACTCACCAAGAATATTGTTTGATATTGTTGTTGCGTGAGTCAAACAGTATATATATCAACTGCCCACACGCACAAACATACGTATTTAATATAAATGTATAATGATAAAATGCGGTACGATAACTCATCGAAAATGCGCGGGTGTGAAAAACGAGTGGACGATTAACAGTGCACATGTCATATATACACTTGAATTAATCAGTATCATTTTACCTCGGGTGTAGTATAATGACGCATTTACATTAAACGCGTCCTAACTGATATACGTCAAACTGGCCAGCAATGACGTTGTGAACTAGTGACAATTAAAAATATGTACAATCATTGTATGTTTCGATATTGAAGAAAAGCACAAGTTTGTCGAAAGAAAATTTTTGTATTATTATCTCTTTTTTATTTATTATTTATTTTTCCACTTGAATTGTTTAACAGGAAATCAATTAATTTTATTGAC
Source organism: Galerucella tenella (assembly GCA_910591685.1). NCBI lineage: Eukaryota > Metazoa > Arthropoda > Insecta > Coleoptera > Chrysomelidae > Galerucella > Galerucella tenella. Next base: position 28,470 of record CAJUYH010002055.1, on the reverse strand, counting down.
ATTAACGATATGGATATTTTTTGATAATACAGTGGCCTTGAAATTATATTCGATAGTGTATGTGTATAAAACAGGGAACCAGAAATGTCGAAGCTACGTCATTATTACACTGACTAATTATAACGGCAAACTGACACTATTGGATTGATATGCAATAAGAATCAATGTAAAAAGTCCTTTCATCATTATTGGCTACATGGACAAATATGCGTGGATATATACCTAACCATATACATGAAACATGCCACGAAGTATTTACGTAATACAACGTATAAGTAAGTATAAATGTGTAAGCTGATGACGAACGAGGGACATACCAATAATACGAGCACCAGCAAGTCAGCATACACAGTTGAACAGGTCGTATCAAAAGTGGCACACACGTTGCTTTTCTACACATTGCATTGCCGACGAAAGTTTAGACAGACACGAAAATTAAAAACGAGAAAGAGAGATTGCGAGAGAAGTGACAAAAGTCAAAGGCCAATGACAAATATCGCCGATATGTAAATACGTGGGTGGTAATTGTGCGTATATGTATATATATATATATATATTAATGTGGGATATTATACATGGTTGAATCGTTCGATTGGTGAGTAAGAAGAAGGAGAACAAATCCCCGAGCGATTGAAGTTGGGGGGGGAGGCAACGAGAGGGAATGTGGTTGACTCAAGTTGTGTCAGGAGTGCGGAAGAATAATCGCTACTGATAGTAGTAGTCGCGGACGACTTGTGTGGGATCATGTGGCACATTCGTCCAAAAAAACATTAGACAAAAATATCGATATATTTTATTACAACAAGTATACATTTGTCCGTGTATAAATATTGAAAAAATGCAGCAGACATTTGAAGGGACTATACCGGAAATTGTCTATACAAAAGCAAGTTTGAGCGATTGTGGCAGTCATGAAGAGGATAAAAGTATATCGGTGAAAAAACTGCTGGTGAAGCAACGACGCGTGGCACGTTCACGTGTGCGACGAAATTCTAGAAAATTATCAATTGCAATTGATTCATACTCGTCATCATCGTCGCGTAGTCCATCACCTTCGCCGGATTCTCATGGCCGAAGCAATCGTAATGAATGCCAGCGACCTTTGGTAAAAGTCAAGTACGATGATACTGATGGACACATTGATAATCATCAAATTGACAATAATCAAGAGAATAATGTCTGTGTTGATAGAGCTACTACGGGGTATGGGTATTATCTGCAACTTTTAGAGGTTCCACAATCGAGTTTTTCGTTACATTTAGAATGGGGTGAGCCAAGTGGCGATGATTTAAGTTCAGAATGGGAATCAGATTCTTCTGAGCATCGATATCTGTCAGTTATTAGCAACGATAAGCCATCAGTGCCGAAGGTAATTGTTCGGAGAATATTAAAGAAAAAAAAAAATATTGTGTAAAGTAATAGAAGTAATTGACAGGACAGAAAATAATTCTTGTTTCCCTTACAGCATTTAAATTTATGTGAGTAATTATTATAAATACATTGTTTTCTCGTTTTATTGTTGGTACTACAGAGTTCCGGATGGAGGAAGCTCAGGAATATTGTTCAATGGACTCCATTTTTCCAGACGTACAAAAAACAACGTTATCCATGGGTAATTTATCAATTTATGAAAAAAAATACAAACAAAAATACAGACCGTTATTTCTTGAATATTAAAAATGTTTTTTTATTGTGTTTCCAAACAGGTTCAATTGGCGGGTCATCAAGGAAATTTTCGTGCGGGGCCAACGCCAGGAACAATATTGAAAAAACTCTGTCCCCAAGAGGAGTCGTGTTTTCGTCTGTTGATGCTCGATGTATTGCGACCATATGTACCGGAATTCAAAGGTGTATTGGAAGTGCGTGAACCCGATGACGAACGAATTAATCAAGAGTCCGAAGCATCGCACAAATGCACCAACGATAACACCAATAAAAGTACAATAATCGAGTCGTACCTACAACTTCAGGATCTTCTCGGTGACTTTGAGTCACCGTGTGTAATGGATTGCAAAGTTGGTGTACGCACATATTTGGAATCGGAATTGGCCAAAGCAAAGGAACGACCAAAGTTGCGCAAGGACATGTACGAAAAAATGATTCAAGTGGATCCAACGGCGCCAAATGCGGAGGAACGACGTGTGCAGGGTGTGACAAAACCGCGGTATATGGTGTGGCGTGAGACAATATCGAGCACAGCCACCCTTGGATTTCGCGTTGAAGGAATTAAATTTAGTAATGGTGGATCGACCAAGGATTTCAAGACAACAAGAACGCGGGAACAGGTCACGGAAGCCCTGAAACGTTTTGTCGAGAATTATTCGCATGCAGTGCCAAAATATCTGCAACGTCTCAAGGCAATACGTGCGACATTGAAGGCCTCACCTTTCTTTGTATCCCATGAAATTGTCGGATCGAGTTTGTTATTTGTTCATGATGCAAACAATGCCGGGGTTTGGATGATTGACTTTGCAAAAACACTGCCATTGCCAGCGCATTTAAAAAAAATTGAACACGATGCAGAATGGCACGTTGGCAATCATGAAGACGGTTATTTAATTGGTGTTAATAATCTCATTAATATATTTGAAGACATCAGAAATGCAGCTACGTAAATACGTTTTATAGACTTAATAAAGTGCTTGAATATTGGTCGGGAGATATAAAGTACAATCAAAGCATATTGTGCTTATGTAAATACACATTCATAAATTGCATTATGTTTATAATATACATACGGTTTCGTAGTGTTATGATGGGCGGCTTCAACGACACGAAGAGCACGTAAACTCGTTAGTTCGATAGAATTTTCAATGTCTTCGTTGTTTAGCGCAATTTTATATCACAGCCATTCTTTATTGAGAGTACATGAAACTCACGTTATTTAATATATTTAAATTTCGAAAAATAATTGCGGCTTCTATATCGAGATGAGAAGTGAGACTTTGAATGAACGAAAAAAAGGATTATTCTATGCTTTTCTTTATTCACATAAAATCGCGACGTATTATAGAATTACCGAAGATTTAAATGAACGGAGAATAAAGAGACCAAAGACGCGGCAGCTAAACACATAGTTGCCTAGTAATTTTCATGATTAGTAATTAGTACCTTAAAAATGCATTACGATATGAAATGAATGGAGAAAACAAAACATAATAATATACTTTTTTGTTATGAATGCAATTGTTATTAATTTAAGAATACTATTTATACGTAAGACTTTATTTATACTTGAAATAATATTGCGAAATCGTCTCTAACACGAGCGACAACGTATTAACTTGTTTTTCTTTCTTATATTCACACAATGTACCATAATTCCGTACCGTAAATAATTCAACATTTGTCCATTATTCCAACATTCATCCCGATATCATATATCTGACACTGAACTGTCACTACTTAAAACTTCATCACCCTCTTTCTCTGTCGATTATTCATTTTTTCATTTTTTTTTCTTTTTGGTTTTATCTTTGAATTATCACAACTTTGCATGTGTATTTTTATATCTTTTATGTAGAAAATATTGCATAATCAGTGATCGTCTATATCGTTCATGCTGCAAATATTCACCACTGTATAGATTGATTGACAAAGGCGTATTCAAATAGGATATTCATAACTTTCCTCTTCTCAACATAATTTATCAGGGCGCACTATAGGGACTATTTCTTGACGTCTGCGTTTGTAGTGTCGTTTGCTGTTGCTGTTGCTGCTGCTGTTGTTGTTGTTGTTGTTGTTGCTGCTGCTGCTGCTGCTGCTGCTGCTGCAATTGCTGTTGTTGAACACTACTCGCTTGCGTTGTTGACATAGTTGTCGGGGCAATAACCCGTGCATAAACAGCAGCACCAGCAGTTTTCAAACCAGCTGGTGTTGGTATTACTTTTAAACCATGCAATGTTTTGATATTCAATAGTTGACTCGGCAGAATAATTGGTTGCTGTCCGGATTGTTGCTGAGTTGAGCCTTGTTTACCCAGTACAACACTCCCACCACCACCAATGCCCACACCGACACTTTTATTACTGCTAGCAAGGACGATTGGTTTACCGGCCAATTGAGCTGTGACCATTCGCACTGTTTGATTGCCACCAGTCTGCTGTTGCTGAGTACTTACAATAATTTTTGATTGGCCAGGAGATGATTGCGCCTGTGATACGACCTGAAATAATGGAAATCACGTAGATTGATAGATAATTTTTTTTTTCTACTATATCACATTATATTATCACTGAGATATTTTATCCGTAATTTAATCGCAAGTGACGTCAATATATATACCTGATATTGTGTTTGGATAATTTGTTTATTCTGTCGATTAATGTGCGTAGCAGAATTGGTTGTCGCTAGTTTGAGTCCCTTTTGCGCCAGTAAACTCTCAACTGATATTAATTGACCGCTGCTGGCGCTCGTCAATACTTTGGCAAGAATTTTTTGCTGCTGCTGCTGTTGATGGGGTGATTGTTGTATTTGAACTGCAATTGGCTTTCCACCAATTTGCGCAATTATTCTTTGCATTCCAGCAGATTGAATTGTTTGCTGTTGAGTTTGTTGGGGCTGGTGTTGCTGCGTTTGTGAAGTTTGTTGTTGTTGCAACTGAACTTGTTGCTGCTGCTGAGCCTGTTGCTGTTGCTGTTGATTTAGCGTAAGACGTTGATGGAGATGTTGCTGCTGCTGATTTAATTGCCGTTGTTGCTGTTGCTGAAATTGAATATAAAATGAAATTATGCATCGGTGAAAAATCTTATGAATTGTATAAATACCTTTAGTTGCTGTACATGTTGAGCGTGCGCGGTTGATGGTGATGATTGCTTGATAAATATTGTTTGACCTTGGAGCCCATGGCCAGTGAGCAATGATTTTATTTGTCCCGAGCTCACCAATTTTATTTGCGATGCGAGTAATGTCTTGCCAGGTAATACGTGCTGCTGCTGCTGTTGTTGCTTTACATTGGCATTTTGAAGAATACTCTTTCCCGTTTGATTCGTTAAAACTGTTTGTTGACTTTGATTTTGTATTTTAGCTGTTGGAAATATCGTTGCTACACTTGGTGTTGATGTACCAGCAGTGCTGACAGTTGTACCAGCTGTAGATTGGGTCGATTGCAGCACTGAATGCCCGGACAATCTGATTGTCTGCAAACCTGCTGATGTGGATACTTGTATTTGATGATGTGGGAAGTGTTGATTACTCTGTAATAGACTTTGTGCAGCATTTGTTTTAACAACTGCTACTGATTTCCCAATAGCAACACCTCCGACTTTTTTCACCGTAGAAATTGAAGGTGTCATATGTTGAAGTTTTGTCTCTATTGCTGCAACACTTTCACGTTCAATCGCGGGCGTTTGAATTGGAGCCAATGTCGTAAACATGGGTGATGTTGATGTAGAAATTGTGATTGGTATTGAAGAAGCTACTGACGAAATTGTGGGAATGGTTGTCGCCACACTGCCAGATTGCGTTTCAATAGGAATTGATTGATCGACAGCAATTTTTTCATCAACAATACGCGTATCCTTTTTCATTATTGGTTGTGTTTGTACCGTGACCTTTCGTTCTTTCTTAGGAGTCACTTCTTTTATTCCACCCAGTGTTTGATCTTTACCATTGACCAATTTTGCATTGGATTGTAAAGATTTGTTTCGTGATGTGCTGCCCGGATTTTTCTTTGTCTTCGCCACACCCTGCAACTGTTGATGATACATCTCAAACTCAGACTCGGAACGTGCCCGATGGAGATATAACCATTCCTTTCGACGCGGATAATAACGAACACACGGATCTGCCTCATAATGAAGTCGATCCAATGCTCCAGACACAACAGAGTTAAGATAATTATCTTTTTCATTGCTACCCTCGCCCGGACTTTGTTCCTTTATATATTGTGAATCCTTCAATAGCATACAAATATCAGAACGAGTTCCTTCACCGTTGGGAAGTCGAGCAGTGGCGTCTCTAACCAACGCGAGAATTGTCACGAAATTTGGCCGATCAGCGACCAGTAATGAGTGACCACGAGGCTTGGTAAGACCTACACCTGGATTATGTTGATAAATTCCCTTTACTGGCCCAACAACTGATGAATAACCGTGCATTCTGTATGTAAATGCTTTGTGTGGCGATGCATATCGCAATCTTTCTTGACGCCGAAATTCTTCGCGTTCTTCCGGTGTTGATAGACGCACCTTCCATTCAGTTGGGCATAAAGCTCGTGGCGGTTCGGATTCTATCATTGCGGTCAATGATGTGGCATCGCAGCTGATTGATTCAACAGCAGGACTCGCACTGCGAACACTTCCTCCTGCACTACCATTGCTACTACTGCCATTTCCATACAAAATTTGAACTGTTGTATTTTTCACAGGTGCAATAGTTGTTGATGTGTCACATATTGTAGGAATGCTTTGTGGTGGTGCTAATACATCGCGATGCTGTAAGAATCGCGTGCAAAGTGCCGCCAGTCGAGAATCTGAATCTCTGCCAGCACCAATCCATGCATAAATGCCACGATTTTTATTCTCCAGATAAGGAACAAATTCTACATCGCGTTCCTGATATTGATCTAATTCTTGAGCGTAAGTCAATTCGCCGGCGAGAAAACCAAGTGCAGACGGTACCAATGCGGCCCAAGAAATTGTCAATGAATACCAATCATTTAACGGAGAAATAGGATTTCCCTGCCACAGAGCCACCGCTTCTTTTACCTCAACATTGCTCATTCTATATTCACCCTTTGTGAGAAAAGCATCTCTCAATAATGAAAAAAATGACGTATGGGTTTCTTGCATTAAATCACCATTTCCATTTATTCTTATGTCGTCGATTTCATTAATTGCCACACAATTGTTCTTTTCTGCCATCGATATAACTCTATGGTCTTCAGCGAGTATATCAATACCATCACCAAGTTGAATTGGTATTTGCATCATGTCAATATTGTCCAAATCCAATTCCTTCCTATTATCAAGCTCTTCATCGTCATCACTTTCAACAAGTGAATTATCCGGCAAGATATATTCCGATTTTAATTTTGCATCCGTATAATCCATCTCTTCATTCTCCTTTTTTATTTCCAAAGGCGGTGGCGGTGGTGGTGGCGGTAATTGCACTGGCACCCTTGCACTCTTTGGAGTAACAGAATTAGCTTTCTTCTTCGTTAATGGCGGATGAAAATCGGGACTGTCGACTGGTTCTTTCTTAACAGGTGTAAAAGGTGTTGTGCGGACTTCCTGACATGTTTGACTTTCAACCTCAACTTCATGACCATGTTTAATGTCTTCTACCATATGTAAATAATCATTATTGTCATGTTCGAGTTTTATTGGTGAAATTTTAGGCGTCGCTGGATGACTCAGAGGTTGCTCCAATTTTATACGTTTCTTCGTTGATGTTATACGCAATGGAGTAGCCATTGTGAGCTTGTGTTTTTGTCCAATTTGAGCGCGTTGAGTGAGATCAGCCAATGATATTCCTTGTGTATTTAATTCCGGATGATTGTCAAGTCCCGTTCTTCGTCGCTTATGAGCAAGCAACATTGTCCTATATGAATCCTCGGTCAGTTCTCGAATGAGGAACGATGGATTTGGCGTATAAATTTCACGTTGTATTGTAGAAAATACCGGACGAATAGCCTCATCCTCGTGATTCAATTGATTTGTCCGCATTTGTGTTGGTTGCATACCCATCGTGCCTTTTCGCTTTTTCTTTTGTTTTGTACCGGGTGTCTGATATTGAGGATAATTTTCATCATTTTCAGATGCCGTATCAGCAAATCGTTCAATACCAAGCTCCGCTCTCAATGAATTAAGTTCTTCAACGTAACGCATTTGTGTTTTTTCCTCTACCATTGCTGGTGTGGGTTTGCGCCAATGCAATTTTGACATTGTGCGATGGGATGTCGGCTGGCTAAAGCCTTGTTTATAAGCATTCAGTAGTAAACTTTCTCGTGATTTAAATAATTGATCAGCGAGCTCATATGTACGTTTACGTTCTTCAAATAGCAATCGTCTTTGTTGAGCTTTGCGAACTAATCGTCGCATTCGACGTATGTCAGGTCGAAAATGTCCTGATGAAAGATGACTGTGAAATGAATCAAGTGGCGCTACATCAAACCTGGAGCAATAATAATTATTGTTACTTTTCCTATAGGAACGATTGCTACTCAATTATTTATAAATCAATTTACCTTTTGTTCTCCCTTTCGAAAAGCATTTTAAGGCTCTTCTCTAGCTCACTTGATACATCGCAGTCTTTGGGAAACGTAGGTAAATATTGTGCCAGGGACTCTTTTTGAACATCGGTCAAGCAATCGTGCCATATTTGTGGATAATCAAACAATTCATGGAATATTGATAAATGTTCACAGAGATCTTGCGGCAATTTAACTTTAGTCCCTGCTGCAATACACGTTTCCCATCTCTAAAATAAATTGAATGATGATATCAATAAAGTTGAAATTGAAAGTAAAAGGAATAGATAAACTTGCAAATAAAAAATATGACACTAACCACTTCATCAATACTTTCATCATGCATTTCATTTTGTAAATTATCATTATCATCGTCATCATCTTCTGCTGAACTGTGAGTGGCTGAACCACTGCTATCATGCTCTTCACCACTTTCATCTGCACTCTCTGATGTAGTGCTACTACCACTAGTGCTGCTACTGCAACTATTACTTCGAGAGCCATGAACCGACTCTTCATCTTCCTCCTCTTCGCCCGCAGAATCACCACCAGCTGAACACTCGTCAATCTACAATATACATTAGATATATGTATTGATAGCTACAACGAAATTGATTATGCAATACAACAAATGAATAGGTTATTTCCATGTATACACAAATAGATTGATTGTATTGTGGAAATGTTTGTTTATGTGTAAGTTTGTGAATTATACAAAAATACCAAGGTGAATGACTATTGATAGAATATAAATATTGGAAAATAATGAACGAACCTCCATTCTAATACGATGTAAATTGAGAGAAGTCAACAACTTATTCGCGTGACTCTGGGATTTTTTTGCTGTGAACAAATACTTTCACTGTATGATGTAAATAACCACACGACACTGAACACACAATCAAAACAGATGTGGCCCAGCGTAAAATATACCCGAGAACAATTTCTCGTGATTCTTGATAATTTGTATTTTTATTGATCGTATATTAGGTAATCTCGCCGTTGGACGATCGACCTGTCACAGCCACAATACTCCTACTCCACCGAGAATTTTTCGTCATGGCGTGGAGTGCAAAGGCGGACAAACCACGGCGTTTGTTGTATCGAGAGAACATGGAGTGCGCACTCTCTAGACAAAACTTTACAGGACATACGTGAACTACTTCGCGCCATCTGCAACTTCAATGACCATGAAATATAAATGTGTAAATAGTATGTTTGGGCCCAACAGATGGCAAATAGATTTACGCCATCTGTGAATAGAATTTACACCAATATTCATACTAATAAAATAAAGCTTCATTTTCACCGGACCTTATATTCGCTCCAATTATCGTCACGATCCTACGACTACATTTGAAACTGCTTTATTGAATATATGTATATGTTGGTTATTCCCATATATATATATATATATATATAGCAATAGTCCGAAAGACTGCACCAGCTTTTGTTTTTATCGTATTGCAAGTTTTTATCATTTATATTATTCGGCCAATAATTGTCTCGAACCTTTTGTACTGTTATTTTAGGTTTAATAACAGTGCAATTATTTATTTATTCATATATACAATTGATAAACGATTGAAAGAATAATATTCCGATGTGTATGACCAATCTCTTCATGCAGATATGCCATTCTCAGAAACTGGCCGACGTATCAATAAAAGAAAAGTGTGGAACAATCTGGAAGTGACACGTAATCATTTCTATATTGACTCAAACTTGGCAGCTCACATTGTTGCAAAACCGCTCGATATGTGCGAAAGCAATTCCTGGCGATCATGTTAAAATAGGAAAATGTTCGAATATTCTATCATCATATGCACAAACTCGGTATACATTTTTGATTTTGTGATCTAAAAATAAATTGAAAAATCAGTATAACGAATTAAGGTATAAATCCCTCGCTTATTACAATCAATATAATGTTTTTGTTACCTGTATCGATGAAAAAAAATATATTTTACTTCAATAGATGGAACAAACTGCAATATCCGTTCTCCAAGAATACCTACAAAAAAACAAACTGTCTCTGCCCATCTACGAAATGATAAACCGAAACGGTCCACATCATGAAAGTATATTTACTACAAGAGTAACTTGTGGCTCATACGCGGCAGTTGGATCAGGAAACACAAAAAAATCTTCCAAGCATAACGCAGCTAGCGCAATGATAAAGTTGTTGAACACTGAATATAATCATCGAATTGACTATAAAGAGCCCTCCACTGATGGCCTACCAGCGCCATCGATTCAACAACAACAAACAAAATTGCCGTGTGATATTTCAGAACTTCCAAAAAAATCTAATAATTCTCCCAAAACTCCAACATCACTGAATTCAGTTGGAAAACTACAAGTAAGTTTTACCATTAACTTCATTTGCATATCGTGTTTTCTCAATGTACTTTACTTTTTTATCAGGAGGTATGTGTAAAATATAATATGAAAACGCCAGTATATGAGGAATGTGGAATCAGTGAGAAAGAGAATAGCTTCACGATATGTTGCACTATAGGTACTTTTGTTGAGAAAGGTACAGCATCATCTAAAAAACAAGCGAAGCAAAATTGTGCCGAGCTTATGAGGCAACGTCTCATTAAACAGAATTACATACGTGATGATATACCAGTAAATAACAGTGAAAATCACCTTCCGGACATAGATATTATACGTCTTAAAACTAATGAGTTAAAGCTTAATCATAGTACAACAAACATATCAGTTACTAAAAAGGCTAAAGAACTTTTTCCAGATCTGAAAAAAAATTCTGGGATTACTATAGCCGATAGGGATGATTTAGCTATTACCAATTTTCATTGTATCTTTCGAAACTCATTTGAGTCTTCTACAGTTGACAAGTTTCACGCCTATTATAAAACTTTACGATTCGATACGACTGGTCACACCATTGAAAATTTGAAAAATATTCTGCAGCATATTATTACTATACTCAATATTCAAGTGACTAAATCCGTATTGAAAACTAATGTTCAGGAAAAGTATGCAATATGTTACGAATTTAATACCGTTCCACTCTTCCGCGAAATTGGTACTGGTAATAGTTACAATGAAGCACACATGAATTTACTCAAACGTACAATTGCTATAATATATTTATTATTATCGTAAATATTTTTCATCCTAAATATTACTTTTTTTACCTGATTATTTTCAAATTATTGACACATGAATATAGATTCGCAGTTATTGGATTATTCAATAGTTTTATAGTACATATTTGTTAATCTATTAATTATATCATTTTATAGTTTATAAAAAGAAGATCATTACATTAATTATTTAACAATTTCATTCATGTCACAGGCCTTAAGTAATGCAAAATGACAATTGAACAATTTATTTCTCTTAATTTTTAATTTTGTAAAGAGAAACATATTAACTGTTAAAGTTGTTTTATATATAATACATGTTAATGTACATATAAAAAAAAGAAATAAAACAAAAAAAAATGACTATCTGGTGCACTTTGTAATTAATTTTAAATTTGGAATATCTCGTACGCATAGTGATACACTAGAATGCTGTATATTTAATTCTGGCGGGAGGAAGAAACCGAACGTACCCGAAGCCTTCCTTCGGCTGGAGCTACATATATGTATTCGTCAATGAAAATTCATATATATATATATATATATAATTCATTTTGTATTTTGTATATTTGGACATTAATCCTCTGTCAATACTTATCATTTGTGATTATTAATATCACTAGTGTCACAATTACAATGACATCAACACCAATTGCTCGACGTCCCAAGTGAGAACAAAAATATTTTATATTAAATATTAATTGTTGATAAAACCAAATCAAATGAACTATTATTAGGGTTATAAATATTATTAAAAACTCCTGATATTGATTGCAGTTTAACAAAATATTAGTAATCAAATGAAAATATTAATTAATTCAATATTTTCACAGCATAAAGATTGCTGGTGGAGCTGTTGTGTGTGATGAGAGTATTTTAAAAGGAGACATAACCATTGGCCCAAGAACTGTAGTGCATCCTAGAGCGAGTATTATTGCAGATGCTGGACCTATTATTATTGGCGAGGGGAATATTATTGAAGAAATGGCATCGATAATCAATAGGTATTCAAATAATTTAATGAAGTAGTGCTGAAATATTGAAAATTCATTGTTTATAATAGATTGCCTCCAAACTCAAATCCTGATAAAATTCAAGTTCAAACAATTGGTAATTTCAATGTATTTGAAACTGACTCAACATGTGAAGCACTCAGAGTTGGAGATAATAATGTTTTAGAAGCCAAAGGTGAATTAACTGCCCATTTAAATTTATCCCTATGATATAATGAAAAATACTTCTTTTGTTTTTACAGCTAAGGTTAACAGAGATGTTGAATTGACAAATGGCTGTGTTATTGGGACATCCTGTTGCCTCCAAGAACGTGAAATTGTGACGGAGAATACAATTGTTTATGGAACAGAGTGTTCACGACGTGAAATGAATGATAAACCATACGTAAATATAATTTCACAATGTCTAATGGATAATTCTGCTGAATAGTTTACATAAATTTCAAATGTTGATATTTTATTTTAGCCACAAGTGGGTCAATTGGAATTTTTAATTCGAGTTTTACCCAACTATCATCATTTGAGAAAACCAAATGTTAAATCAATAAAAGGGGAACAATAAAAAAAAAATTATTTTCCTCGTTCTGGTTTTAGTTTTCCCTCTTGCACTATCAATAATTCACGGCAATCGGTATAAGTTGAGTATCGCTGTTTAAGTATAGATATCCCAGAAGAGATGTCAGCACCATTTACAATTCAAACAGCGCCGATAACTGGAGCAATTATGACCTACAATTACTAAGTACGAATTTTTAAGTAACAGTGAAATATCAAATATTTAATTTAATTCTATTATTGAAATTTGTTTGTAAAAAACAAATTTATTATTATTTTCATCTATTAATAAGTATTACGTGTATTTGTGAAAAGACAAATACTTCAGTAGTTGCAATTGATATAGTAGTTATATACATTAAATGATTGCACACACAGTAAACGTTATTTTGTCCAATAAAAAAAAATAAAAATAATTTACATAATATACAGAGTTTGATGGGCATTGTCAAAATGATAATCGAAGTAACGCCTTCCAATCTCAGCCCCTCGTTGTTTCGATAGCGTGTGTCTCTTGTAGTGGAAAGTGGTGACCCTGGCGAACTGTCATATTTTGACGTGCATGAAGGGTAGACGAGACATTGAGATTATTTCTTTCCTTTTTTATTCGGTTGAAGCCGAGGGTGGATTGAAAATGAGACGCAACCAACAGGGAATGCATAGTATACAGAGTGGAAAGAGTGAAACCAATGACAGAGAGGGGAAATTTTGTAATGGCTCAACAACTCAACGTAGTTTATGTATATATATATAATAAGTAACGGTTGCTTGCATTGAATAGCAAAAGTCAAACGATTGTTCGAGCGCATGAATAGAGCAACGATACATTCATTATATTTCAATACGTAAATATCATTGGGGAGAGACAAAAAAAAATTTCAATTACCATCATTTATATCGATTTGAAAGTGAATTTGTGTGTATATATATATATATGTATATGTATAATTTTATTGGATAGTGAGTCGATGAAATTTACATTAAATCAAAGTCATTCGCTTGATATTATCATAAGTAATTGGTGTGACGGGCGGTTGATGGACACATACCCAGGGGTATTTTCGCACCCTTACAGCACTACGTCGCGCTATATAGCAATGTCAAAATTGTGTAGATGCGCATCAGAAAACTGAAGTGGTAGTGTTGGCTGATGGCGGAGGAAGTCTCCTTTCTTGCGTTCGCAAAACGAATGACAAGCGTTGCAAATTCACTATGATGCTCACTCAACGTTTCTATTGTTGAGACCAAATGTCTTTCGTACAAACACCCCTCTCATTTAGTACTAACATATATATATATATATATTTGGGGGGATGGAAATCATTTTCAAAACGACCACACCAATTTGCTCGATATAAATATTAAACATATAACAAATGTATATATACATATATTTTATTTTACGGAATTTCAAATATTATACATCTATTTTTTTTCACGGTACATTTCATTATTTGAATATACGTATTATATATAATTTCCTTCAATTACAGCGATGAATATTTTGACGCAGGAAAATTCAAAATATATATATATATATCTCTGTATAAGCATTGAAGGCATCAACAATGAGACCGCCCCTTTTAACTCTCCACAGATCAGGCGCACGAGAGACGGCGGCGAGACTTTAGTGAGAATACGTGCGAGATTCGTGATTGCAACGCTCGAGGGGTGAAACCAGCCGTAAAATCAAAACAGTGAAGTGAGCAGGAATGAGATAGTGTAAGGGAGCGGTGTCAAGAGAGACGAAAGGACAGCAGCTAAATACGAATTGGGGGTGGCGCGCGCGTAAACGACTCCGTGACGCGATTATGCTAACCAAGTTATTCTATCGTGACGTTGTTTACAACTACGCAGGCTTTATGTGAATTAAGAAGAGTAGACAGTGAACAATGGCGCCACAATGGTTGATGAGAGAGGAAAGAGGATGGTGATGTAGGAGGAACATGAACAAGATAGAGTTTCAGATGGGTGGTATTCATAGTAAATGTTGATAATAATCTACTGTATATTGTATAAGAGATAATAATTGAGGGAATTTATTTTCAATTTATTTAATTGAATAGTAATTGAATATACTGATATAATCACGTTATGAAGAGTTATTTCTCTATACTTTTTATTTTAAATATATTTAAAATTCAAATGCATTTGTCATTTTAAGGTGGAAATATTGGCGACACCCCGGTTTTTTTTGTTTTCTCTATATACCTACTCTCTTGAATATGTTATATGTAGAATACATATTCTCAACTTAATATAATCTCGTCGTGGTAGCCACCGTCGCACATAAAATATTCCATGGATGTAACGTCGCCGTGGAATTTACTTTGGCCAAGAGATACACACACTGATGCGCTATGTGTTCAACATCAACGATCGAACACTATCGCCAATATCTCATTTCTTAATCCCAACAATGCAGAATAATCGATGCAATGGGGAGGGGTAGACAGCACCCGACGAATACAAGAAAAAAAAATGAGAAGTAAAACAAAAAAAAGAAAATAGAGAAAAGGTGGAATAGAAATAGAAAAATTAAAGCGAAGCAAGTGTTGATATATGAATGAATACATTCGAATATAGATGAAGCTACAGAAAGAAAAAAAAAAGAAAAAAATTAAAATCGCAACTTTATGACTTATGGGAAAATAAATTCATGTGGAATATCAAATAATAATTCATATGTATACATATACATGTCATTGTGCATGCGACATTATTTCAATGGAGCCCAAACATGAGGGTGTAATATATACATATATATTTATTTCAATATCTACTGAGTTTATGCGCATTTATGTATACGTATAATCAACGGAGCGTAAGGACTTATGTATCTTGACAGACGATTATTTGTGTGATCTTACCACGAATCCCGACACTTTCCGCCGCCATTCCTTTGTTCATTCGCATATGTATACACGTCCGACAACATTTCCAAGTATTATTTGCAATAAGTCAACTCATATTATCTGCAACTGTAACAAACAACAGAAAAAAAAAAAAGAAAAAAGAAAAATGGTATTTTGAGTTGAAACAAAAAATATTAATATGAGAGTAGCTATGCATATTAAAAGAAATTAATTAACATACATATGTCAGTGATGTGTATATGTATTTAGGCAGATAATTACATTTTATTTTTGTTTTCTCTTTTATTTTTCGCCTCAACGCTACGCTGATGAACGACGTTGTCGCGCTTGAGCATCGTCAGACATCAAAGACGACGTGCGCGACGTGGATGGAACACATTCAGGATGCAGAGGACGAAGTGTGACTCTCAGTTGGATCATGGAAGATAATTCTTCGGCTATAAAAAATGAAAGAGGAGAGAGAGAGAGAGAGATGAAAAAAAAAAGAACAAGAGAAAATGAATATAAAAGAGGTGGAAAGAAAAAAAGAAACACGTGGCCAAGTTGATAGTATTCTTTTAATTTGTCGGCATTGGCTTTGGCGGTTAATCAATGATCTCCGTGATTAAAATACTCAATTAATAATAGACACTAAATTACATACGAGTATTAAATTTTATTTATATGGCATTATTTATTTATTCATTTATTTTATATATGTAAAGTATAAAAGTCATTTTTGACGCGACAAAATGCGGTTTGAGTAAGTGATATACTCGTAAAAATAATGGGTTTTGCATTAGATTACGCGTAAAACTTAGGCGGCGGCGCGTGACAACACATAATGACAACTTCTATATATATATATTCGCGATTATCTCCATGTCGTCCTGCTCTTCAGTGAATACTTTTGCAAAAATTCCAAAGCTTAAAAAATGATAAAAAAAAAAAAGCGCAAGGAAAAAATAAATATAATGACAATTTAACCATCAATATTTTCATTGTTCATTTTGGATAAATCGATACTATACAATATTAATATTATAATTCAATACAATACAATTGCATAGACAATTTTCATAATAACCCATAATTTATTTTTGTCCTCAGGTACTTATATGACATATATATGCATATTTCTCTATATCTATATAGATATTAATGCAATTGCATGTCAACAAAGAGCCATAGGGTGTTGTATCTATGGATAATAACAATAAAGTACAGAACAGGGTAAAAAAAAGTGTATTGTATATGGAGAAAGGAAGAGAGAGAGATATCAATAAACTGCAAGTGATAATACAGTGGGTTATATACTCGCGGTTAATCCATTACTATACATATGTATATGGCACAATTGCGCGCATTTTCTGCAAGGCTTCGTATATAGCCGCCCACCAATTTGTCAACCATCAATTTCCAACCTGGCGCACGCGTCAGTCTCTCCCAATGACATACACACACACACACACATATATATATATATATATATATATAATATTTATATACATGCATAGACAATGCACAAATGCGTAAGCGCGCACGCAACTGTTTACGCATATGTGCGACGTACAAAAAAAAAAGCGCAACGCCTTATTATTAATTCTTTTTTACCAATTCTCTTTCTTGTTTTTTTTCAACCAAAATTCAACTTATACATATAAAATATATTTTTATGCGGTAAATTAAAATTTCTGTTTGAATTCTATTGATGCGGCGGACAAGGTGATGTTTTCATTTATTTAATTTTTAAAAGAATAAAGAAACACCGCACGCGTTTAAGTGTATATTCATAAAATGTTGCCCTTGTCGCCTCATAAAATTTCGGGCAATTAAAAGAAAAAATATAAATATAGAGTATATATATATATATATAGAGGCAAGCGCAAATAGTAGTTTTGGCCTGGAGGGATATACGTCATTCCCCCTGAGTACTTTCGGTCTTTGGTGCACGTGCGTAACACCAAGCGACAACAGCGACAGAGATATAGAATGAAGCGTGTGCGCTATACTGTGCCACAAGATGATGCGAACAGAGAGCTAAACGGACAAGACGCGAGAATAATCTCTTCTTATGTCAAGCAATCGCCAAGCGTGAAGAGATTTAGTGCGCTCGTATATGCCTTTGAGTGTCTATAGTATTTGCGGATCGATGAATAAATTGCTTTTTGGAAATTGTTTATATTTGTAAGTCTATGTATGTATTAATATTTTCCCTACAACAATGTACAAAGCACTCTATTATAGATTTACAAATATTTTTATGTGTAAGTCGGTTAATGAATAATGGGGTGAAACACAGTAAAAGGAGAATTGTGGAAAAAAAAAATAAATTCACACACTCTCTCCTCATCGCTTTAGACATTTACGATGTACCATAATGTAATAAAACGAGAAAATAAATAAAAAAATTAATAAAACGAAAAAATAAATTAAAAAATATACCATAGCCGTTTGCGCTTTGTCTTCTCGCCTATATATAATTTTCAATTTTCCTCGAAATTTTTCGCAACGTTAAATATCATCTGTCAATATGCTCGTCACCATCATGACATATCCAATATATATACATTGTATTTCATGTGAGTATATTCAATTTTATTTTCATCCTTGATACTTTCTTCTTTTTTTTTTTTTTCTTTTTTCTTCATTTTCCATTTTATTTTTAAACACGTATATTTATAAGCTCGCCATATGCTTTGTATAGACAATAATAATATAACACTTTGGACGAGAATAGAAAATTAACTTGACGCAATTAATTTAATTGTGATGCTGATGATGAGGCCAATTAAAGCGTTGGATTGCACTAACGAGCATTGAAAAATAAATAAAAATATATGTATATAAAATAATGAGATTTACTGCATCTATACATAACCTTAACAATACCACCAACAGTTTTTTTCCTGTTTACATTATCAATGTGCATCTAAAACAAACACAAAGACGTATAGTTGATGGTATTTTAACCTATTTTGAAAATTTAATGACTCGCAAAAAATAATAAATTGGTGTCGGGATCATTCATCTCCCCCCCATTAATTATACCTTTAATTTTTCAATCTACTTGCATCTTATACAAATTGTCTTTCACAGTCTATTTGGATATCATCTCAATTTATAATTATAAAATTCATTTGGGGAAATGGCAAATTGGTGTTTTTATGTTGGCTAATGTACGCGAATGATTGATGGGAAAAATGAATGGGGCGACTTAACTTTATCAACATGGAGAAAGTGATGGTGGGTGGGAGATAATTGCCAGATGAAATAATATGAATCGACAATTGTTGGTAGGCAGATCCTGTGCGAAAAAGAAAATTCACGTCTGTTTATATGTGTACTACTTGTTATACAGTGTGCTGTGTTGAATGCGCAAACGAAGATGGCGACCAATATCGGGCGGTTGAGAGTTACAATAACGTCGTTGGTCCGTGGCCATCCAATAGACGATACGAGAGCTTCGACCTTGGCCACGCCCCCGCGGATGATCGCGCGAGGGTTTCTTCTCCCTACATACACGCCACTGTGGCCAAAAGTTGCGCTTCAACATCGCGACAGTTTCACATCAGCGAGTATAGCGTTAGCACGTATATACGTGCGCTCACTCTCCTATATATATCATTTTTCACTGACTCGCGTGTGTTTTCAAATATTATTATGTATCAACTTGTGCAATGCACAACAATATAATGTCACTTCCGTGTTGATAAAATATCGCGAGCACGAAGAAAAATAATTGCACAGTTTTTTCCTATTTTTTGTTTTTCTTTGTGGTATTTAATTGTGAATATTTACTTATTGCAACTTGGTTTACAGCGCGAATTTTTTTATCTAACAATGTGTTTAAAATGAACTGTCGTGTGGACATTTGTTATTAAATAAATAATAATTATAAATGAAAATATAGTGGGGACAAATGATGGAGTCGCCAGTAGAGAATAGCGAAGAATTGGACGTCGGATCGGCGAGTGAAGAGACTGATTCGATTGAAACAAATGTGCAACGACCCGCTCCAAAACCATTCACTATTGAGAGTTTAATTGGCAATAGAGGACAAGTGTTTAATCCACAATTGGAAAATATTTCAAAGGCAATAAGAGATGATACAGAGAGAGAACGAGAATTGTTGTATCAACAGCGTTGTCTTGCAACAGTCACCAGTGCATTGCCAGGTTAAAACAATTACCACATCTTCAATATTAAATGAAACAAATTTATCTCGTTTACATTAAATAATATAACCAATGTTAATTATAATAAATAATAATAAATGTTTTTTATTTTTATTTTTTCCTGTTGATTTGTTAGGATTTGCGGTGCCATTGGGTTTGTACAGTGCGTGGCTACCAATGCGAATTTATGGTGGCGATGGTTCGTCCTCGGGACCAATTTTACCATCACATCCATCGGCCACTTATCCATCTCATCAAAATCATCAATTAAATCATCTGCATTTGGGACTAAATCATTTGCCGGGTGCAGCGTATCCAGGACACCGCGATTTATTTCACACCACTAGCATGACTGACAGCGAAGAGGACGATGGAAGTCTATCGCCGATTCAATATTTATCCAAATCCCATCACGGTTAGTATTAATTCAATTATTAAATATCGATGAATATTAAAATGTTGAAATATATATTCGCGTCGGCATTCATAAAGTCATTATATTCAGTGGCTACATAATCACGTATCGTCTGCTGCTGACTACGAGTCGTGAATGACATATTGTCGATTTATTGATGTCACCGCAGGTCCAATTAGTATGCGGGACTGACGAAAAAAAAAAAACAACAAACAAATTTCCAAGAACTTAATCCCGAAATTTTTTTATTCTCAATTGCAATTCGTTGTATTGTTGGTTTAATGATGACGGATTGTTGTAATAGTAAAGTTTGCGAATGAAAAATGAAAATAATATTTAAATTCATACAATAATATTTGATGGCAATAGAGGATGATATTAAGTTTTAGTTCTAAATTAAGTAGAGTAAGCCGAAATATACTAATATAATTTAATTGCTCTATCGGAAATGGAGGAAGATACAAAATGGGTCTTTGAAAATTTTATGTATACGTGCTTTGTGCCAAAAATACGCTTGTGCTCTTCTCAATGGTGCAGTTAAACCAACATGTTGGATAATTACTTCCGCCATTCGAAGAGGAGGTCGATGATCGTAGATTTGCGCCATGTCATTTAGAGGAATGATGATAGAATAGTTGGGTTTATGAGTGAGTTGCGGTTGACTAGAGATTATTTTGGAATAAGGCCATTCGCTCATCCTCGTCTCTAATAGTAATCGATACAATTTTTTATGCCAGAGACGACATCCTACATAATATCAAAGTTAAATTTTATTCATAATTATCCTCAATTATACTATTACTATGAAAATATTCATATAGATTATTTGATTTAAATTTTTCCTGTAATGCGGCGAATTGGAATAAAAAATTATTTCTCTCGATTACATTCGTTGAGCCTAATTTTTTTTTTTCTCCACAATCTTTTTTTTCGGGAACATCTGTGCGTCTCACTTTCGTTATATTCATGGGCCGGTGTTTTATTCATTGCGGTATCAAGGGACCCCGTTGCGTTGGACATGACATGGGAGGATCACTCAACGACCCCGGAAGAAGTGCGTAAAATGATAGTGCAACAAAAAAAAAATGATCAAGAAAAAAAAAAAAGAAACTGTCTGAATGACCACACATCCCCATACACCCGATCGATATATAGTATAAGATAAACGTCTTATCATCCTTCTCATCACTGTACACCAACTTCATTTGTGCATGTATATAAATATGCATATTCCATTGATATTAAATAATAATTTGTAGCCGATCGATCAAAATGCATTTATGATTAATTAAACTCACCATCTAGAATGGATGTGCGATAAGATAATTAGAGAATGAGGTCGTCAGACATTGAATAATATCTTCAATTTCATTCTCAAATCCATTCGACAGATTTTAAACATCTAAGAATATTTTTTTGCCGGAGGTGCAATGAGATATATTATTTGATTTATTTTTATGCGAGGATATTCCATTAATCCATTATTGAATGGACTTTAATACACGTTTCAGTATATTATGGATTGACTTACTAATATCTAACCGTATGAAATATGAAAAATGCCATATTTGACAATTTGATCATTGGATTACAAAATGATTGAAGACTTATTAAATTGAATGGACGCGGAACGTATGTTTCAATTGGAATTTTTATCCATATTCTTTCACTTAAATAATTTATTGTGTGTATATATATCCACAGCTGTTAATTTTCTTTGTGTTCATTTGTTAATTGTCAATATGGATATATAAACGCAACGTTTGTACCTACATATATATCGATTATTATCAGAGAAAATTGCCCGAGTGTAAAGACACAATGGTCGGTCATCATTTCCTATATTTTCGCACGGAATATTTTTCACTACGCAGAAACGAACACAAATACATACATCTATATATTCAACATGGAACAGCAATCGAAATGCTTTTAATAACTAAAGAGTTATGAGAACCCAATAGTCTGTAGATATAATAGCGGTCGACGTATCACGCGATCATCGGCAATAAAACACCAAATATAACTAATCGATATTAATTTATCATTGCAGACTCGGAGAGTGGTCGAATGTCCGCTGAAAGTGATGATGAAGGCGTTGGTAATGATATTGCTGGTAGTGGACAAGGAGAGTCATCAAATTCAGCAGGCGGTAGTGGCTCAGTGATAAATAGCAATGGTAGCAGTAGCAGTAGCAAAGCTAGAAGAAGACGTACAGCCTTTACGTCCGAGCAATTGCTCGAATTGGAGCGTGAATTTCACGCGAAAAAATATTTAAGTTTGACAGAGAGATCACACATTGCACATGCATTAAAATTATCTGAAGTTCAAGTTAAAATATGGTTTCAAAATCGTCGCGCCAAATGGAAGAGAGTTAAAGCAGGATTGACAGCTGGTAGTGCTGGATCAGTTGGACGTAATAGTGGCCATGGTGGACAATCAGGCAATAATGGTCCAAGAATTGTTGTGCCAATTCCCGTTCACGTTAGTCGACTTGCTGTACGTTCACATCATCATCATTTGGAAAAATGTCCTCAGCAAACAGCAAGCAATAGTAATGGAAACATTGGCGGATCAGCAAACAATAATTCAAGTTCAGTAACGTCCACTGCGACTACACTTAATGGTGGATTATCAGCGCGATTGGGCTCGACAATTTCAGGCGTTTCGCATCAATTGGGTTCAGCTGGTAATGGATTGCGTGCATTCACCGTACCAATTCAACAACAGAGTGCAGCGGGAAGGTAGCTCGGAATTTGAAATGATTATGCCATTTTTCATTTGTTATTCATTTTAATTGACTTATATTTTTTTCTTACCAAATATATTATACGTTTATATAGTTATTATTATAAAATAATGTGTAGGTGAACGTGTTGGTGGATTTATTCATGATTAATGTGTCATTCATTTTTGTGATATTTACATTGTACAAGTCTCGGCTTGTCTTGATCAATGAAGCGGTGATGCCACCGCGGGATATATTATTGAATGACGGAACAAAACCGAAGATGGAATCTAAAATGTAACTATCTATATTCGAAGTATGAGCCGCGCCCGTCGCATCTACCATAAATATATAGATATATACGTGTGTATAATTTCTTTTTCGGATTGGGAGATGTATAATATTTATCTCAATAACAAATCAGCTCTCACCTAAGCGGATTTTAAACTTAGATATAATAATACAATCCTCAGTCCAAATATATATATATATATATATATGTATGAATATATATATGAAAGTGATTAAAATAAATGTTTAACAGACATTTTATTAAAACCACACTCGCGTTGTTGTGAATAAAAATATTGTAATTAAATTGCAAACAAAACTGAGAAAGTATAAATAATTCAACAAATATTTAATGATCAAACAGTGCGCGGTGATATAGATAAAATTATGTGCACTCAATAATTAAAACATTCGTGTTCAGATAATTATATGATAAAGAGAGTGATTATGAAAGAAAGTGTGTAAATGAGCGGACAAAGAGCTTTGGGAATACATATTGATAATAGATATAACCTAATCATTGTATTCTAGAATTGTATATAAATATAATTATAGAGTATATTTAAAAATGATAAAATTTCGTCGTTACCCAACTGTATAAATAGATTCAATCATAATATATATATATATATATATATATATATGCGCAATAAATCATGTTATTAATTAAAAAGAGTGAAAACTTGTATACACTTTTACATAAATTTTTACCTTTATGTTGTCGTTGTACTTTTACAATTTGTCGCACATGTCTACACAAATAATGACTGGCCCTGCAAACACCCTGTATACTTTGAAGAATTCCCACAGAATTTATTATACTCTACTTGTGTATTGGCTCATCATCGCAGTCGATTTTTGTATTCACTTACACAGTTTCTGTAATTGAGCACAGTGCGCAACATATAGAGAGAGTGTAAAGCCGTTATATAGACAAGGCAATATAAAATATTATACATCATAAAAATATATACACAAAACTCGGTGCGGTGAACTCACACGTCGATTCTCTTTCAATATGTACATATATATATATATATATATATATCAATATCATTTGGAGAGAGACGGCAAGTGAAACAGAAAAATAAAACTGCCATAAGGCCATATGCAACTCGTGGGCGTGACACAGCCCATATGCCATGAGCACAAACGCAAGCATCAAATAAATATCGACAATACAACGCTACTGTTTAAGACCTGCAGCTAATTATTATTTTATTATTGAATAATCTAACGAAACGATATCGACATATAAATTTGTATTGTGATCGCGAGTGACATCATAACGAACAGAGAAAAATATATATCTGCTTGTATATATAATAGCTCATCGATCATTGGGGTTAATGACCATTGCTATTACATACTTTGTATGTAGGTATATACAAATATATGTTTATTATAAAAGCTTATGTATAGTAGTAGAGGATCCCCATGTACATGACTGGCAGAAGGGTGCTGACAACGCAACGGTATAGCTATTACATAAAAACCTACATATATAATATTATATGTATATGTGTGTATAATATAGTTGGAGGATATAAGAGTGCATTACCGTACGGCCAAAAGCGGTTCGTGGTCGTTTAGCCCATCCGCGATCTCGACAGTTACCGTTCACGCGCCGAAAGAGATAAATCATTTTGCACTTCCACCACGCCCAGTCGACGACAATCTCACTCTCGGTCTATACCTCATATATATATATATATATATATCATATTTTATGTATACTTATACTAACTGAATACACCGCGTTTGTATACCGATACAAATTGTACATGCACCCATCTGTGTTTCAATATATTAAACATTTTAACGAGATTTTACATTTTTATATTATATCTATGAGAAGAAGTAGGAAGAAACAAAAAAAAAAAAATGTAATTTATTAATGATATAATTGTGAAAGGTAAATTTTTCTTCGTCATTTTGGTATTTGTGGCAAATGATACATTGGACATAAATGATAAATCTGGATCCGCCCACATATAAAAGACTCTGCCGCGGTCGTTGTTGGACAATTTGTTTGGGGTATATACATACATATAATACACACGACTTATGAGAGTTACCCGGAAGTGGCAGATGATCCGTGTGATCTCTCTCCGCAGAGTGGCGGCGATGGTGCACGTGACGGGATCTGGAATGAGTTTCCTGAAGTCATCGTTGTTGGTAGTTCAAGGGTCGAATTTGTGTGTAAATAATAGTGTTTGAAAGTTGTATATATTGTGGCAAATGTATAGCAATATATATATATATATATATATATATATATAGATGTATGTATGGGATTGTATGGGGATATATGATCTGTGTTGTGTTGAGTGTTCTCTCAAGAGAATTTGCTTCTTCCAAATGGCAAAAAGTATTTGTGCGAGTGGTGAATGAATGGGCATTAATAGACAACGCTGCGGGACGCAATTGTGTATTATGAAAAGATGAAATGTGTCGCACGAGTCGCATTGAGGGTTTGGTTTTACTTACCACAATTCTATATAAATAAAACGATACAAAACATAATATAAAATATTGCAGTAAAGTATAAAGAAGTAGAAAGAGAGATATGTTGTATACCTTGAAGAGTTTTATTTGTTGAAATACTAAAGAATACATGTCTACGTACTATGTAGATATTAGTAGGTGTGTAGTGTATCTATACATCTATAAGTTAACTGCATTGACCGTATAACAAAAGTTTTTTGCTGAAAGTTGCCACGAGCCTGGGCGCGCGCCTTCATAATGTACAATATAAGTGTTGGTTCTATATATGAAATTATATATATTTTTTTTGAATAGAAGGAAAGAAAAATGAAATAAAAATGAACACAACAGGCAATTTGTCATTGATGATTTGCGACTATACGAATACGCCTTCCACAATTTGTCCAGTTGTCAAATATTATTCGGTAATAATAAATATATATATTATGTTTTTATTCTTTTTTTTTTTTATTTTCGTTCTTTCTTCGTTTCGTTTGCGAAATAAAAGCCTGTCCTGAAATGGAGCAAGTAAAAAAAAAAAACCCCGACATTTTTTTTTCACCTATACACTTTTGTATATACAAAATTGACTTTTGGATTTTTTCAATGTATGGGAAAGGCAATCGCAAAGACTCTTGATGTCCTTTCAATTGCAGAAAATGAAATAGATGAGAATACATTGGGTATATATATATATATATATATATTACGTGTGAAGAAAGGAATTATATGGATCGAGAAAAAAAAAAAAATAATGAACAGAAGGGCTTTTACAGTTGTGTTATGCGACAGATCACTGACACATACATATATATATATATATATAGATTTAAGAGTGAGGATTCGTTTCGCACTCGAGTCAACTGTTTGAGCAATTTCACGGCCACTTCGGACAGATCGAGTAAATTGTTCTGATACATATATCTAGGTATAACCGAGCTCGTAATCTCTCTCACTATATCGCACACACGGGAACAAGAGACGAGTGTGGGAAACAGTCGGGCGGTCTCCTAAAACCGAAGGGTCGTGATTTTCCTCGCTCCTTTTCTCTTCAATTCCCATCCATACACATCAACAATTGTAATAAACAAAAAAATATATAAATATATATTAACAACAGCAATACCACTACTCTACACTCCATCATATCTTTTTAAACAAATACACGGGCACGATGTCACAATAAAAATGATAATGTTGAAGTAATAATAGAAATGCAACAATTCATATATGACTACTGTAAAAATACCTTGGAAAAACATTGTCATTTTTTCCATATCTATATTCTTAAAGTGTGAATGTGGTGTCCCCATTTACTATGTCCACATATCGAATATTTAAAAAGTGTAACCACAATTTATTTTCGAATAGTAATTGATGCGAAAGAAAATAATAAGAATTCACGTGGAAATTGTTTATTTGACAATTACGTATGTACGCGCTGGTGGTGTGAGAGAGTGTGACAATGGGGAACCCCCCCATTGCTTAGAATTACGCTCTTCCACATTGCCTCCCGCAATGCCCACGGCCCCCCCACCCCCTCCTTCCCTTTTGTGCGGGTGGCTTTAGGGTGTAATTGCTGCAGTGTGGGCGGAGCAGAGTAAAGCTTCGTGCTGATGGGCGTGGCTCGCTGATTACACCGTCGCGATACTGATATCCCCTTGTGCTCTAAATACATATATATATATATATATGTATATACCTAAAGTTCCTCTTCCGCTCTATATCCTCATCAGTGCAACCATCCTCATCACCTCTCACCAACCCACCATCCACTTCAGATTAGATACACTAATAGATGCTGTCTCATCAATTTTTAACGAGTCAATACTTATAGATAAATTAAATGTATACAGTATATATTAATTTAACATAATAGTTTTTTTTTTTATGTTTCCATTGCATTTTTCTCTATGTTGATTTTATTCATTTCATCAGAGTGTATATTTTATCTTACGATTTTTCATTCAAGATTATTTGGAAAAAAAGTGCGACTACCACACCCTTTTGGAATACTTTTACATTGTCCAACAGATATATATATGTATATAAACGAGGACGAGTAAATAAATATCATTGGCGCACGTAGTATTCTTTCGTATACGATTTAAGAGAATTCGTATACAGTTGGACATATACATTCACACACATATATATATATATATATATATATGTAAAGGTATAATATAAGGCGTAAAACGCGTTGAGCGTGCGCGTCTGCCCAGGATTATATTCGAGCTATCGGTCCACGCCCCGCTGACTGGACTGTTTTTTATTGCCGATGTGCAATTCGGCAAGGGAGAGAAATTGTTAGACCGATATCGCCGCGGGAATTCCCACATGACGGTTTTGGTCAATTTTTTAACAGTAATTTCCGTTAGACAAAGCCTAACATATGACAAAAATTCTCGAACTCAAAATATAAACATGTCTGAGTATACAATATTGAGAAAGTAAAATTTATTACTATCTACATTATCTGTCTTACTCGTTCATCGATTTAAATTAAAATAAAATTAATTAAATTATTCAGAGAATTTGTCACTTATACTGTAACTTAAAATTATACAATACAATTTTAGGTATTCTATAAAGACATTGGTATTACTAATTGATTTCAATAAGGTCATATTTATTTTAA